>JANHFL010001702.1:111751-141152 GCA_032468155.1 Oxyrhabdium leporinum | reverse complement strand
TCCCTCTCTCCTTCTAAGGCTAGGATACCCACCCGAAACAAAAACTGCTTTGGATAAAACTGGCCATTGCCATCCGGCTTATTCAACCCAACACACATACACGCACGCACACACACTCAAACACACTTCTGTGATGGTAAGCTGCAAAATGCAAACTAATGAAAAAAATTTTTTTTGCAGTTCTTGTTTTTCTCAGCCCCAAGCCTCTCCCGATGTTTTCCTCTCCTTTGTCAGCAAGGGGGGAGACCTTAGGTGCACATGCTATGAAAGAGGATCCTTGGCACTGTGCTCAATAGGGAAATGAGAAAGGGAGCTGCCAGCAGGAGGGAAAGATGAGCAGCAGGCAAAGAGAAAAAGCAGCTTCCTTCCCTCACGCTGCCTGCTCTTTTGCCATTTTCTCCATTGCAGCGCTGCGCCATGGAGCGTCCCCCACCCACCACCGCCCAGGCTTTTGCTTCCCCCAAGCAGGAGGATGAGCAGGGAGAAGAGAAGGCTGCTCTGTTGCCCTTTTCTCCATTGCAACGCCATGGAGCTTGCCCTGGCTGCCCAGATGCCCTCACTTTCCCCAAGCGGGACGAGGAGCATAGAGAAGAGAAGGCCACTTTGGTTGTTGCTGGTTTCGCCATTGCAGCGCTGTGTAGCTTGCGCCACCCACCACCACCCATGCCCTAGCTTCCCCCAAGCATTTCTTTGCCTACCTGATTTCCCTTCCGTCGTATTTTTCCATTGTGCTTCTCGCCGTTGTGCGCAGGGAAACAAGTTTGTGGGAGTAAAAAAAAACACCAAAACCTTCAATCAATTCCAACTTCGTGCAATCTTTTTTTCCTCCCCCGATAAGTTGGAATTGTAACACGATGGAGCTGGAAATCAGGCAAAGAAATGCTTGGGGAAAGCGAGGGCCTGGGTGGTGGTGGGTGGGGCAAACTCTTCTGCCCACAAAAACCTTGTCTTTGATGGCTGACACCGAGAGGCAGAGCAAGAGCTGCCTGGAAGAAGCTAGTCGGCCCGGGAGTGAGGAATATCGGGGCCGATTAGCAGGGTGAGGTGGGCAGGGCCAGCCAGTGGTGCGATGAGCTGGTTCTCTGAACTGCGCAAAATCTGAAAAACCGGTTTGCCCGAACCAGTCTGAACCAGCTGAATCCCACCTCTGGTCTATTTGTATAAAGATTCTGTCTTAACTTTGCTATAGATTTTAAGATAGAATTCCTTGTAACCTGAATATTTTTCATTTTTCACAGTTTATCTTTAACCAGAAAGAGACTTGCAAACACGTTTGTACAAAAGAATATGATCTTAGTAAATCTGAACAAAGGCAAAAATTACAGTTTCTGAAAAAGAGTATGCTGTTAAACTATCAGCATCATTGGTGAGTTTACAATTTTAATGTATGTGGTTTAAATTTTAGCAGAAATAAAATTTTATGGTAAATAGTTAAAAGCAATGGTTATTTTGATGTTAAGTGCTGTGAAGTGACAGTTGTGTGTCAATCCACAGTTAATACCTTACTTAGCTAAAGTAAAAGATTACTCTATAAACAACTCTTACAGCACTCTAAATAACATTTTTTAATAAAGTAAATGTATCAGAAATTCATATATATTTTTTCTTTGTTAAACAGCCAGAAGATTCTTCATTGTTTTTTGGCTACAAAATTCTAAACTGTTTAATCCGCTGAGTTATTTAAAATATGCAATTTAATATATTGACAATCAAAATACAAGTAACAAATAAATAATATGTCATGATCCCGACTAATAAACCCAAGCAAATCAGGACTCTGAGGCCTTCCTCTAAGAATTTCTTTATTGGGTACATCATATCAGCACAATCAAATGCAAAACCAACTCTAAATGTTTCCCAAGGTTTCAGTATAATTAAAATAGGAAATAACTCCCTCCCCAAAAGTCACAGGTCACATTGGCCAATTAGATTGATTGGTGAGCTCTCCAGCCAATCCTCCCCATTTGTATCCACCACCTGTAGAAATGACCTTCCCCCTCTGTCTGGCAACTGAGGAATAGAAAATGGCTTCTGCCAGGTTGACAGAATATTTATATTATTTGTTCACCTCAAACTACAAACAGCTGGGTTTGGGAGCCCCCCCCTTCCCCCGGTGTTTCCTAGTTAGGAATGTTCTCTATAGAAATTGGTCTGCAGTCCACTTTATAATATTTTCAATGTGAATCTTTTGTCTTGGACCTTTAAATATTTAAATATTGATATTTAGCTTTAATGTTGTTTTCTGAAACATTTCCTGAAGTACTTTTTTTTATATAGGATTGTGGATAATATGCCAGTAACATGGTGTTATGAGGTTGAGGACAATCAGAAATTTTGCAATCCTGGATTTCCCATTGGTTGCTATGTTACAAAAGATGGACATCCCAGAGGTGCCTGTGTTATAAGTGTAAGTTCCTTGAAAGTTCACCTTGAGCCACGCCAATCTATCTACATTTTGGCACCAGAATCTGCAAACATTTGAACTGTGACTAAGTTGCAAATTTTTGTTTCTAATTGAGTGAAGGCTTTATCAGGGCCTTTATTAATATGCTACTGTTCAGTTTAAACAGTTGTCATTGGACTTATCAATGTAAGGATTGCCCCACATACCTTTTAAACATATAAGTTATATACGATTTTATTTCACGTGTTTGGTTTTTGTTATGTAAGAAGGTATCTTGTGTGCTTTGATTTAATTCTGAGTCCTTACAGATGAGTAGAACAGGATGAGGAAGGCATTCAAAGGATAGTTCTAATTACAGACAAGACAATCAGCTTAGAATTATGTCAATCAGTCTGATAGTTATCTGTGGCCTGCTAAGATTGCACAATAAAACTAAACATTGCTGAATTAATTTTTGTATTTTATCTATCCAGTTAATCTGTAAGTAAAATGATTAGGAGAATTTGGGTTTTCAGAGGAAGAAAACTTGCTTTTAAAACATGAGATATAATTCATTTTTACAATTTATTTCAACTCACTTTCAAACACTTAATTTTGTTTAGCACCATAATTATTTCCTTGTTCTACAGAAATTAGGCTTTTAAATGTTCCTAGTAATTGTAATACTTTGTATCAAAATAAATGCAATTAGATATTGGCAGTTAATTGTACAGATATTCCTTGCTTAGTGTCTACTCATTTAGCAACTGTTTGAAACAAGCGCTAAACAAGGACGATTAATGATGGATCCTCATAGTTGTGGATGTTTCAGCATCCCCACATTCATATTGTATTTTTGGTGCTCAGCAACCAACTCGTAATTATAGTGTCACAGTGTCCCGCAGTCATGTGGCTGCCATTTGCAATTTTCATTGCTGGCTTCGGACAAGCAATGGGGAATCTTTCATGAAATTGCAAATGGCAATCATATGACTCTGTGGGCTTTGCCTAACAATGACAACTAGAACTGCCAGAGCTTCTGTTGTAAGTCAGCATAGTTATATAAAGTCACTCCTTAAACCTGCTTTGTTTGGTGATGGAATTCCCAGTCCCACTTATCCTTGGTAAGTGAGGATTACCTGTAATTTGAACGTTTAAAATTGATGTTATTTGATAAGGGTACTTTGTTTAAGATGTATCCTAAATTTGTAAGTAATTTAGTTTGATTTCTTTACTAACAGCAAAATGTAACTTTAGAGTTTCCTATTGATAACATGCTATATATTTTATGCTTTAATTTATTTTATGCATAAAAATAGCACTGACAAACAGTACCTGGACGGTTTATGAGCTGAGAGTGAAACTGTGAATTAGAAAGCACCTTTTTACTTGACTTTATTCAATTATAATAGTAAACAATACAGTTAGTTCACGTATTGGGCACAGGCTTAATACTGATAATAAATTGTTCCATCTGCGAGTAGGTGTACAACTGATAGCTAACAAATCATCTGCAGCTTGGATAGCAAACTTATTAACATGACATATGAAGGTGGTACTGAAGTGAACAAAGCCAGAATACCTCCTCTCTATTAACAAAAGAGACAAATTTGTGAGAGGGCTTATTCGTAGCACTTACAATTTAATGTTAGAAGTTGTGGTAAGCATTGGGCTTGTGTTTTCCTTTCCTTTGAAGGTAGAGAGTTTCTCAGCTTTCCTTTCCGTTGAGCAGTCCTCAGGAATGATCCATTATTGAATTATTGGAAAGATGCTAAAGTACTTAAGAATGATTCTCAGCAAGAAATCCAAATATCTGAATCAGGCCCAGACCAATTTGGTAGTAATTCTTCAGTTTGTCATCTTAAGAAATCTTCAAGTCTTGCTTTTGGTAATGGTTTAATTGGAAACAGATGTGAAGCCCATTATGGTGGTATTTGTATAGGATAGCAGATAATCAGGAACAGGTCTAGTTTTTTCAATTTAAAAATAATATCCATGTTCTAATTTACTTCTTTAATTTTTTTCTTTAGTCAGAATTCCATGATTCAGATAGTTTCTATATATTCAACCATGTGGATATTAAAATAGTCTATCACATTGTGGAAAATGAAGCACCAAGGGCGAGACTCGTAGCTGCTAAACTTGAACCAAAAAGGTGAATATTGAGTTTTATGTAAGAGAACACAAGATTATGTGGGATGCATGATGCAAATGAGATTTTTGATCATTAAAGTAAATTAGGGAAACTTAATGTGCCATCTACAGGGATCTTGTTATAACTTGGCCAGATATCTGAAGCCAAAGAAAATGTGTACATAAACAAAAAATCTAGGACTAGTATTTATTGCTTGCATTTATGCCCAAATTTGTCAGAGTTTGAGGTGTCTTAATGGGTCTCCTTCCATTAATTTGATTCCCATCACAACAGTTCTATAAGGTACAGATATGATTGTGAGAGAGTGACTGGTCCAAAATCTCTTGGGGAATCCATTCATTCATTCATTCATTCATTCATTTAGATTTGGCACCTCCTGACTCCAGAATGGCTCTGGGCAGACCACACTAAAATTAACAGACTCAACAATAATACAGTAAAAAAACCTCTCTAGCCACATGAGGGCTTGAACTTGCTCTCCACCATTCAAATCAACACCTTGATTACTGTGTTACAGTAAAAAAAAAAACAGTATATATTGGCGAACTCTGTGTGACTGCATCTTTATTCTGCTAAATCCTTAAATATTGTATGATGCCTTTTAAAGAAATGTTCTTAGGAGTTAGTAGCCATAATGGATTGAGTAGAATCTTGCATTGTAACAGTGATTCTGCTTGAATGATGATAGTTTTGACTTTGTAGTGTATTCCATTCTTTCTTATTTTTATTTAACCACATTTCGGGCTGTTTGAAGTTTTATTTTTCGCTGTGCAAATGTATATAAATCCATGGCCAAGACTTCCCATCTGGGTCTCTTACTTTCTATGTAATCATGCTCTCTTCTACCTTTCTTTTTTTGATATAATTATGGTAAATTTGCCTCTTCATAAGTTAGGTTTCTAATGTTATGACTACAAAATATTCTACTTTGGGCTTTGATGTTAAAACATTGAACGTGCATATTGTGATTATACCTATAATTTGCTTCTTTTTTTCTTAGTTTCAGGCACACAAATATTGACAAACCAGATTGCTCAGGACTACCTATGGACTTAAGGAACACTATTAATGATGGAACTATCAAAATTGCTTATACATATTCAATTAGTTTTGAGGTTGGTACAGATACATCTTTCCTCTTGTGGGAGGCAAATAAAATTATGAGTATGTAGTCACAACATATTTAAGTGAAATAAGTTGTTAACTCTGATTAAGCTGTTTATTCATCCAAGACATCAAACAGCATGGCAAACTTATCAGCTGTGATTTGATGGTTGTACTCTGTTGTGGGTGCTCTATTGTTGGGAATTTTCAACAAGAGATTGGACAGTCATTTTTCTGGGATGGCATAAAGTCTTCTGCCTTAGGCAAGGGGTTGGACTAGGATACCTTCAAGGTCCCTTTCAGCCCTACGATTCTATGTCTATTTAGTCAGCAGACTAATAATAATAACGGTAGAATAGAGTTGAACCTTCCCGTCATATTTGGGTCCCCTTTTCACTTTCCTTAAGTGGGAGCGGTTGGGTTGGAACAGCCTCAGGTGCTGAAATGGGGAAAGGTACAAGTTTGCTCCCCTTCATTCTTGGATAGGACATGTCATGGTCCATATAAGTTATACTAGAACAACTCACGAAAATAAATTGTGGTTACAGTGCTCAGCCATAATTTAATTATGGTTTTGGTTCAGATAATACATCAGCCTAGCAGCTAGCCAAATTATGACATGAGACAATATATTTTATCCTTGAATTTTGTATGTACTCTGTTTCTTTCTGTCTAATTTATATAAAGGTAGTTCTTGATTTATGACCACAATTGAGCCCAAAATGTCATTGCTAAGTGAGATAGTTGTTAAATGAGTTTTGGTCCATTTTACGACCTTTCTTGTCATGGTTGTTAAGTGACTCACTTAAGATGTTAAGTTAGTAACACAGTTGTCAAATGAAACTGACTTCACCATTGACTTTGCTTGTCAGAAGGTTGCAAAAGGTGATCACATGACCCTGGGACAACCATAAATACGGACCAATTGCCAAAGATCTGATTTTTGATCACATGACCGTGGGAATCCTGCAGTGGTCATAAGTGTGAAAAACAGTCAGTCCCTTTTTTCCAGTGTTGTTATAACTTCGAACAGTCACTAAACAAATGACTGTAAGTCGAGAACTACCGCTGGTTGATTTATGTGGTCACCAAACTCACAAATTGTGACACTGGATGCTAAGATTAGACTAAAATCAAAACCAACCAGCAATGTAAGATCAATAGAGAAAAAATATGAGGCTTAAACATTTTAGCTTTTGCAAGCAGGCTCACCCAGTGCATTGGCTCAACAGCTGGAGGAAAAGACTATCTAAAAGACCAGCAGGATTAGGGTTAACAATCAACATCTCTGGGATATTCTGCACTGTGACACTTCCTGGGATTCTCCAAGTTTTATACAAGGGGCCCAGAGCATGCCCATCGGTTAAATCTCATGGGATGGGCAGAAATAGTAGACGATACATGTGCCATGAAGGGCTTTATATGTGGTAACCAGCACTTTGAATTGTAACTAGAAGCTTTCTAGGGGGTAGGCAGCTCACAAAGTAGTGGTGTACCTATTAACTGGCTGCACTGCTGCATTCTCAGCTATTTGCAGCTTCCAGTGATCTTCAAGAGCAGCCCTGGGTAGAGCACTTTGTAGTAGTCAAACCAGGGAGTCACCAAGGTATGAGTGAACGTGAGTAGGACTGCCTGATCCAGGATTAATGCACAAGAATGTATAAATAAGGGAGATCAAAGAGGAGAAGAGACATCTGAAGGGCAGTGAATGGTGAATCTGATTAAGTGTCATTCGTTCGTTCATTTGTTCATTCATTCACTCAATCTCTATGGCTGCCCATCTCAGAAATTAGAACCATAACCCTATTTTGTGATAGTAAGGGCAATAAAACCTCAATTTTTTTTCTGTCTTTGTGTCCTCAGTCAGTATACCTTGGTATATCCACATTTTGGTTTGCAAATTATGCTGCTTCCAATGTACTTCTGGGATAATTTAAGATACTGGCTGTTATCTATAAAACCTTTCATGGCATTGGCTGGTTTGTTTAGAAATGGGTCTTTAATGGGTTGGGCCAGCATGAATTCAGACAGAATTTTAGGAGTGACAAAGATTAAAACCTACTAGGAGGTAAAGTTTTTGAAATCCTGAAAAAATGATTTTCATTTGTTGTTTTGCTATGTCCAATATTTTCTATTCCCTCAAAACCCTTTATTTCAGGAAAATAAAGAAATCAGGTGGGCATCCAGATGGGATTACATTTTAGAATCCATGTCCCACACACACATACAGTGGTTCAGGTAAAGCCTACTTTACTTTTATAATTCAGACAATTTTACAGATAGATATAAAAACGAACAATTTAATAGCAAGTTGCCTTGTTTTCCAGTATAATGAATTCGCTGGTGATTGTCCTTTTCCTCTCTGGAATGGTAGCTATGATTATGCTAAGAACTCTGCATAAGGACATTGCAAGATATAACCAAATGGATTCTACAGTAAGTATACAATTGTTCTGGAAAATTCCTCCCTCCCCTCCCCTCCCTTCTTCTGGCTCTTTGTGAGAAACTTTAGAGCAGCAAGGTCTCACATTGTATATTTAGGTATTTAATTTTCATAGCTGAAGGACAAATGACGACTTGATGAAATAATCCAAGTGGATGCAACCAGTTTTCATACAGGGATTACAAAATATAGTATTAAATCAGATTAGGTTTATTCAGAGATAGGTCACTGCTTTGGTGTGCAAGGTTTAAACAAAAGCTTTTTGTTTTTCTACCCCAAACACCAGGAAATTGCATTACTGTTCCTCAGTTATTTATTGTTGAAATTTAGTAATGTGCTTTCTGAAAGCTGCAAAAAAGGAGTCTTAGGGTTAATTACCCTGATAGATTAGATGACATACAATAGCATGTTATACGTTTAATACTTCCTAATTAATAGTTCTAGCATAATATGAGTGCTTTTTCCTTGGCGAGGCTCTGCTTTATATAAATATATTTGCAATCACACTGTTATGTAGACTATGTCCAATTCACTTTAGTTTAGCTCAGCTTGGTTGTATAGAAGCAAATACATTGATTGTATATTAGCTCTTGTCAAATTGCATAAATGCATTTGTTTAACAGTAAACTTTAGTAACAGAATTTTGTATAATATTTAATTTTTACAGAAAAATTGTAATACAGATTCTTCTGTGGGTGTGATTCAGTTTCCATGGACATATTTATTAATAGCAGATATTAATAGAGAATATAATATTATTTGTTGCACCATCATCCCCTTCAACTGTGAAAAAAGCACTGCAGGATGTCAGTTGGCAACATCTTTCTTCTCCCCTCTAGCTTTTGATTATTTTTTGTAATAGATATAATTTTTAAAAATGAAATTAGTCATTTGAAGAACAGTCTCCCTTTTTGCTATGCTTATTAAATAATATCTGAGAGTTATTTTATGGTTATGTTGCATCCACAATTTAGGAGAACTGGTGGGCCCATTTGAAAGGTTGAAGTTCAACCACCATGGAGAATGTGACCAGTTTACCAGAAGACAAACTCAAATGAAGCTAACAGTTTCCCCAGATTTCAGGGGCTCCAAAAATCAAATCTCATATTTGTGCATATATAAGGAGACATATTCCTAAATGAAACAGGTTTCTTGACTGCTGTTTGAGTAGAAAATCAGATACAAATGGAATATTTAACAGTAAGAATGCAACCTGGATGTACTCATTGAAGCGCATCCCCTCCCAAACACAAGCAAAAGTGGTAAATCATGCATGCTGGAAACATAAACAGTCTGTAATGATATGTGGGAATGACTCTGGGAGACTGAAGAAATGCCTAGGGAATGGTCAGATAAGAGAGAGCGTAGCCCAGTGGTCCCCAATCTTTGCAGTCCAGTGGGGGAGGAGGGAACTGGGTCATGCAAGCAGTGGGCTGGCACACGCACACAGCCCTTGTGTAAGTGGTGGGCCAGCACACAGATGCGCAGCTTGCCTTGCATGAGCTGCAGGTCACCACGGACATGTGCAATTGCCTGCCAGCTGGCAACTCACACAAGTTGAGTTGTGCGCGCATGCAGATGTGCTCAGCTTAACCACACATGCAGCCCAATTCCAAATAGGAATGGCCTGGTAGTGGGCCACGGCCCAGGGTTTGGGAACCCCTGGCATAGTCCACTGTTGCGTGGTGGGTGAGAAGCTTATGAGGGACCTCCTTTTTGAGCTGTAAATGTGAGAGCAGGAGAATTATACATGATAGAATTGTACAAATCAGGAAAAAGGAGAAAAATTACATGGAATAGGATCCCTTTGTAGGCTGAGGAACATATTTGCAGATACACAGAAGTCCACCAACCTTGGGGACCTCAAGTTGTTTATTTATTTGATTGATTGCTATAACTGTTCATCTCAACAAGTGACCCCGGATGGCATACATCATAAAAAAATGCTGTTGTGATTCTGGAATGAGGCCAAACACATGTTGAACATCAGTCTAGGGGAAAGTACAATGATTTGTGTCCCAGGTTTAGCAATTTACTGTAGAAACACATATTCTTGCTTGTAGGACAAGTTGAAAACTTTTTATCTTTGCGTGTTAATAGAAAAGAATTCTGAGATTCATATATGATAGGTTTCTGATGCACGCTTTTGAATGCTTGGAGAAGCTTGTGTTTCCCTCATTTTGGAAGATTATGTGAAATGATAAGGACGATTTTATTCATAGCACTTTTTGAATAAATTGAAATATTATTGAAACTGAATAAATAAAATATTGCATATCTGAAAAGGATAAAATTAATAGAGTATAATAAATGACAGAGTTGGGAAACCTTATGCGAATCAGTCATATCATTGTAATATGCTAAACTGATTATTTCCTTTTCAGGAAGATGCTCAGGAGGAATTTGGCTGGAAATTGGTTCATGGTGACATATTTAGACCCCCACGAAAAGGAATGCTGCTTTCTGTCTTTCTGGGTTCTGGAACTCAGATTTTAATTATGACATTTGTCACATTATGTAAGTATAAATACTGTTAAACTACAAGTTCATTTTCAAAGTCTGAATTCTTTAAGCAGGATTTCAAGAATGCTGCTCTTAAGCTCTTCTTTCTCCTTGAAAGTAGACGTTTTCTACTATCGCCCCACCGCCAATTTTAAAAACAACTACATTTAGAACTGTAAAAAAAACACCATGCTATCTTTTTTCTCAAATAATTGCTTTCAACCAAGTTGCAAAACTAGCAATCTCTTTTGGTGCTAAGGATTACTAGTAACCCTCCTTGTGCTCTGAAACAGGGGTCTGCAACCTTGGCAACTTTAAGGCTTGTGGACTTCAACTCCCACAATTCCTCAGCCAGCTTTGCTCTGGAAAAAAATACTGTTTTACAAATGGTTCCATTACTTGTAGCCGAGTATTTCCATTTTAATCACCTGTCAAATGTGTTTCTACTTTTAACAGTCTTTGCTTGTCTGGGATTTTTATCCCCTGCAAATCGAGGAGCATTAATGACTTGTGCCGTGGTTTTGTGGGTGCTTCTTGGAACTCCGGCAGGTTATGTTGCTGCCAGGTTCTACAAATGTAAGTTTAAAACTTTATTTAATCTGACAGCACTTAAATTCATTAGTGTAAATTATCATCACAGCAGCAGCGTTTTCTTCTCTAATGTTTGCCTTCTGGCAAGATGGAGAAATGTTTAAGACTGAAGGCTGTATGCCAGTTTACATTGTTCTGCTAGCAAACTTTCAGGTTGGCTGGGTTATTTTGTAGAAATTCTCTTGTCAGTTGTTTTCATTTTGATGTATTTGAAAGGAACGGAAAGCTGTGGAAACTGACTACTCTTAGGTATGAAAATGAAGTTGTTGATGGCTTTTGAAGTTGCACTATATTTGACATGTGATGCTTACATTGTTCTGTTGTTTTCCTTAGTATAGTGTCGCTTGAAAGGAAGTGAAATACCATATTCACTTTATACTATATGACACTTTGCTAAGGTCCTTGATCAGTGATTATTTTTAATTTAATAGATATGCTGTGGAGGGAGTACATTGTGTCCATATGTGTTTGTAAGCCATTTTATTGAAAACAGTTGAGACTGAACTTCATTATCCACAAATAAAAAATTAAGAGCCATTTAAATTATTCATTCATTCAATCAATTTTATAGGCACTCAGCTCAACCAAGTGCCTTTGGGTGGCTTACAATTCTAAAATTGTAAAACAACAAAAACATCCATAAAATAAATAAGTACAAGCAGCAGCTGTGATGATTAACCAGCTAATAGAAATAAAGTTTTAATAATTTTAACTAGAAATATTAAATACTGTATGTAATGTTGAAATTTTCTTCTTTTTCTTTCTTGCTGTGTTATAAGCTGGACTTTAAAATATAATTTTCTCTGGCAAGTAAATTAGCCTTTTGAATTGCTAAAGTTGGAGAATAAGATAAGAAAATGATTCTTTCTTTAAAGTCATAGTAATTCACTTTTTGCTTAACATATTCAGATGTATTTGAGTATACCTCCACACTCTATAATTAACTGGCATTCTCCTTGTTGGCTTAATTTTTTGTATAGCTTTTGGGGGAGAGAAATGGAAGACAAACGTTCTCCTAACAGCTTTCCTTTGCCCTGGGTAAGCAAATTCCTATGAATAATGTTATATACAAAATAAGCTCACTTTAAATGTGTACATACATGACAGCATAAATAATATGTCTCCATATCATAATACGTCAGAGCTATGTATAATTTTTCTTTTTTAAAAAAAAAAGTCTTGTTTAATTTATACCCGGGAAAAGTTGATTAACAGTATCAACCTGGAGAAATACTTTGTAAGACAATCTTGCTCCTCACTGACCCTTGGTTCTACTCCTTAGGCTGCTTTTCAGATCTCAGGATAGTTGGCCTTATGTGTTGTCATACACTATACAACTCCTGTATTCCACCTTTTGGCTTAATCACAGCAAGCAGTTGTCCCCTGAAGTGCAGAGATGACAGACAGACATTTGAAGCTATTGAGCTGAAATGTCAACTCCTGCTGGAGTTCAGTTCTATTCCATTAAGAGAAGTAGACTTTCCTGACCTATTTGCCTGATCTGTTCTGCCTCTGAATGTTGCTTAACATTACATTAGACAAAACTGTAATATGATTTTGGTAACATAGAACTTCATCAGCTTTAAAATCTTCTCTCTTTTAGCATTGTGTTTGCAGATTTTTTCATCATGAATCTCATTCTTTGGGGAGAAGGGTCCTCGGCCGCCATTCCATTTGGCACTTTAGTTGCTGTTCTGGCACTTTGGTTTTGCATATCAGTACCACTGACTTTCATTGGGGCCTACTTTGGTTTTACAAAGAATGTAAGTGGTTTTACCTGAGTACATTTTGTATCTTTGACTTGTTTACAAAATAAGTGGTAAGCCTCATCTCTCAAGAACATGTTGTCTCTAAACGAAATGCTTTAATTGGAGATATATATATATGTATATATATATATATATATACATATGTATATATATGTATATATATGTATATATATATGTATAGAGAGAGAGAGAGAGAACACAATTATGTAAAAAAAAATCCCTGGATCCTGTCTGCCAAAGAATTTGGGCTGGCACTATCCAGGAAAAGAGCCTTTTCTACTGTGGTCTTGCCCCTGGAATATTCTCCCACTGGAGGTGAGGTCCACCCCCACACTCCTGGCCTTCTGGAAGAGCCTGAAAATGTGGCTCTGCTGCATGGTTTTGACCCTGACAGGAGTGTGTTGGGGGTGGCTGACAGGGTAGAGAATATCCCCACCCTCAGACCACCCATTGTCTTGGTTTTTAGCTTTCCTATTTATCTGTCACCCAGAGCCGCTGAATCAGTAAGATTGTTGGCATAAAAAAATAAATAAATATAAAGCATGATTTCAGCTTTCTGTGACAGATACTTAAATTTTACTTTACAAGGCTAGTTTGAACATGACAGATTTTATTACATAAATTATGTTGAAATTCTGGTTTCAATTTACTTTCTCTTGTACTTTGAATGTATACAATTGTAATAGCTTTAAACAGATTGTTGCTCTAGATCAATCTTTCTCAACCTTGGTGACTTGAAAATGTATGGACTTACTTATGAAATTACTGAGAACCAATTCCTTCTCCCCCTTTTTTAATACCTCTAAAGGCCATAGAACATCCAGTCCGTACGAATCAGATTCCTCGCCAGATTCCAGAACAATCATTTTATACAAAACCACTTCCTGGGATTGTTATGGGAGGCATTCTTCCCTTTGGATGCATCTTCATACAGCTTTTTTTCATTCTTAATAGCATATGGTGAGTTTTGAATACATTGTAATGCATACCTATTTTTTTTTGTTTTAGGTTTGCACCTATCTCTTGCATTTTTCTGTCCTGTCTGATAGGCAGAAAAACCTGTTGTAAACCTGTTACTCATACAGATAGGTTTGCTATATAGTGATAGCTTGAAGGACTGGTTCAAATGAAAGAATCTGTTGCAGACCCCGTGTGTTACAATACGCCTGGTTCCCTGTGGTTTGAATGCTCTGATGTGGTACAAATCTAACTTATCTGAATGTCTTTATATTTGTACATTTTAAAATTTGTTGGCAACTTTGACTTAATTTATCAGTCAGTGTCATTTTAATGGATGCAGATAATTAGAGCGGTGGTAGATGATCTTCCTAGAATCGGAAATATGATGCTTGTTCCTCGTATTTGCAGCCCTTTCAACACAGTGTCATTGTAGGAATTAATATAAACTGCTTTTCTTACTAATTGCCCATCAGCTCTGGTCTTAGTCAGAACCACCATCACAGGACCAAGTGCTACCAGAGCTGTGGTGGCGCAGTGGTTAGAACGCAGTACTGCAGGTTACTTCTGGTGCCAGCAACTCGGCAGTTTGATTCTCACTGGCTCAAAGTTGATTCAGCCTTCCATCCTTCCAAGGTTGGTAAAATGGAGACCCAGATTGTTGGGGGCAATATGCTGACCCCACTTAGAGAGGGCTGTAAAGCACTGTGAAGCAGTATATAAGTCTTAAGTGCTATTGCTATCAACATTTGATGAATGTTGGAGTATGAATGTTGATACATACCCCAAAACAATGCAGGTTACTTTATTAAAACAGTATTAAAAAAACTTATACTCAGACTTAAACTCTCTGCAGGATGATGTTCTGCCTTCTAAACAGAAAAAGAAATACATTGGTGTCTTTGAGTCTTTGTCCAGTAACTGTTTAGACAAGGTTTTTTTGGAAATGATTTGCCATTGCCTGTTTCCTAGAGCTGAAAGACAGTGTGTGGCCCAAAGTCACCCAGCTGGCTTTGTGCCTAGAGTATGATAAGACCTCACAATCCCCAGTTTCTAGTCCAGTTACAGGCAATGATCTAGACTAGTTACAGGCAATGATCATGGGGAAGATTCTTCAGTCAGAATTCCTAGACCAAGGAAAATAGATTGCAAGTGAGTTTCATGGAGTGCTTATATAATCAGGAAGAGCCTTTTGAAATGCTTTCACCCAACAGCAGGCGTCCATAAAATATATATTTACAAGGCTATAACTAATATCAGTCCCCACTCCTTGTTGCATAATACCATGAAGTAACGATGTTCTAATCAATTTTAAATAATGATGTGATTATAACTTTGAACATATAGGGAAATAGTGAACCAGTTTGACAAACAGAACTTGATAGTGGAATGTTCCACACCCACAAGAAAGAGAAAATATAGGAGCAAAGGTATATCCGAAAGAGGTAAAATGTAAGCAAGATTAATGAAAATCAAAAGAGATATGGAATAAAACAAAAAAATTACTGTTAGCCGGATAAAATATCATTTAGCATGTAAGTCTAATAAAGCAAAGCATGGTTAAAAGTCCAAGCTTAACAAACAAATGGAAACTGGGAAAAATGACCAAGCTCCCAAGCAGAAAAAGGGTATGCACCTTCACTACAAGAACACGTGGCTGCTCTTTGTGAGGCCTATATACCTTAATAGTTAGGCTTGCGTGTTGTTAGCCACAAGGGATAAAGAAAAAACTATACTTTGACAAGACCACTTAATCAGCATAGCCCAAAAAGAACAGAGAAAGCAAACACAAGATACTAGAAACAAGAATTACAGCGTTCTGTAGAAACAAATGTGGTGATCATATTGTACAAAAAAACAACAAAGGCAAATCAGCTAAGGAACTGAATACAAAACAAAATCAAAGCTATAACAGACTAAACAACAACCAGATCACCTGGATGAAACATCTGTTATATAATCAGGAGAGGCCAAAAGCAAAATCGCATTCATCAGGAAGTTCAGATCTCAAAAGCCAAGAGCTTGCTTGCCACAGTATGAATCCTATTTAATTTAAACTTCTGTTTTCCAGGTCTCATCAAATGTATTACATGTTTGGCTTCTTGTTTCTGGTGTTCATTATTTTGGTTATTACATGTTCTGAGGCTACTATTCTACTTTGCTATTTCCATTTATGTGCAGAGGTAAGCTTCCCAAATAGGTTGTCACAAGGTAATCTATGTTTTGCTGCGTTTAATTAAAATAAGACAAGAAAAGAGGACGCATTTTCTACTGACTGTCTCCCAGAGGGAGAATTTAAAGACTTACCATAGGGACAGTGTTGTGGGGCTAGAAAAAAATTAACAAGATATTGTATTAATGAGATGGAGGAAGGAAAAAAATATTTCCCAAGTACGCTACCAAGAAGTTTGTTCTTAGCAGCTGGGAAAAATATCTGCAGAACAAAGGCTTAATCACAGAACTTGAATACTATATTCCACAGATATAGAAGAATAATTTTAGTTTGGCTCTGTTCAAACATCCTAAACCAGATTTCACTACAGCTTGCTGAGATTAATACAATCTGGTTTGCACATAACACTAAAAGACTACTAAATTCACATATCAAACCAGAAACAAACCACATTAGATTTGTTTTGATTTGTAAACCAGATTTAGATTTGTGTGTGATCTTATGATCTTATTAGAACATAAGAACAGAGAATCAGAAATTGTCTGTCATAGTTGAAACTGTTGAATAAATAACATCCAAGATATGTTTTGTTTTGTTTTGCCAATTAAACCAAAAGTCCCACATACAGATTTGCAAAGTATTATACAGAAGAGGATATATTCTCAATCATGGATTACATTTTCATAGGCAGAAAAAGCCTCTAACTATGTCATTCTTGCTTTCATCCCTGATCAACATTCCTTCACTGTTATATAAGTATTATAAAATGTTCACCTTTTTAATGCTACATTTAGCTATAACGGAGAACATGTCTTTTAGCATGACAATTACAGGTGGAGGTGTCCTCTTTTAAAAAAAGTTCTAAAAATGGTGCATAGTTTGAAATGGAATATGATGTATAAAATATATTTAACTGCACCCAAGAGCTCTATTTTTAGAAGCATTTCTAACTTTTTACACCTGTTTCCCTCTTCTTGTAGGACTACCACTGGCAGTGGCGCTCCTTTCTTACAAGTGGTTTTACTGCTGTTTATTTTCTAATATATGCAGTGCATTACTTCTTTTCTAAGCTTCAGATTACGGGTACAGCAAGCACGATTTTGTACTTTGGCTACACCATGATAATGGTCCTGATCTTCTTCCTTTTTACAGGTAATATTGCTTGATATGCAGAATGCCTGCAGAAACATTAAACTGGTAACTAGTGATGAAGCCAGATACTGTGTATCAAACATTTTCATTTCAGTTTAAAGCCCTCTTTGTGATCTAGAAATACTGCATACTTGTGCTGTGGATCACGTCTTCTGTAATCAGGCCAGGGATAAATTAGTATTTATGCTTTAAGTTTAGGTTCTAATTTGACTGTCAAGTAGCACCTTTTCGTTTTTGTTCTTGTTTTACAGTCTGACCTGCATCACACAATACATTTAATGGCAGTCATGTCTAAAGTTATGGAATATTTTAAATATTTAATTTTTGTTCCCTAAAAAAGAATCCCTCAAAACACAATAGCTTTATAATTTCTTTGTGGGAATGGTTCCTCAAATCTCCTGCAATACAGGTAGTCCTCGAATTACGATCCCAATTGAGCCCAACTTTTCTGTTGCTAAGCGAAACATTTGTTAAGTGATTCCCCCCCCCCCATTTTATGACCTTTGTTATCACAGTTGTTAAGTAAATCACTGCAGTTAAGTTACTAATACAGTTAAGTGAATCTGGCTTCCCCATTGACTTTGCTTAAAAGTTGGTTCCAAAATAGGGTCACATGACCCCAGGATACTGCAACTGTCAGAAATGAGTCAGTTGCCAAGTGTCCAAATTTTGATCACATGACCATGGGGTGGCTATGAAGGTCGTAAGTGTGAAAAATGGTCATAAATCACTTTTTTCAATGCCGTTGTAACTTTGAACGGTCACTAAATGAACTGTTGTAAGTCGAGGACTACCTGTAGCGCTAGGATCTTTCATTGTCAATATGCTTTAGTGTTCATACCTTGACTTGCTTCTGTATTGTATTGTACCTGTTCTGTTAGTTGCTATGTGCAGGCAGCTAGTTGGATAATTCTTGAAAGGTAAGTTAATGCCATCTCTTTGACTTGGTAAATGTAAATTCCTTTTGTCTTATAGTGCAGCAGACTCCCAAACTTTATTTTTAGAATTATGAATACTTGAAAGTAAGCTGATAGTATGTCATGTATTTAGATAGAGATGCACTGCTTTACAAAAGGCATTATTAAAATTTTTGTCATGCAAACGTAATAATACTTAGAAGTGCAAGATGTGCAATTAGAGCAGAGTTGCTGCTCCTACTACAACTACTAATACTTACAAGTGAATAAAAAATGTTCAATTAGCATAAGAGGCTAATTTGACTTCCCTACAAGGGGAAAAAAAATTCCCCCAGATTTTATGTTCAGTCTTTGTTAAGGGTATCTGTAGGGTATGGTAAAAATAAAAAGTCAAGATGGCAACCGGACAGTGTGATTGAAGCTTTGCCTGTTTTTTATGGCTAATACACATAACAAAATGGGCCTGTTTTGATTGCATTATGGGGTAGCCATCTTGCCTTTTTTGATTACACCTTTGGACACCCCTTTGCTTTTGTACCACAAGACACTTGGCAACAGTGAATTTTCTGCTAATTCACCACATAGAATTAAATACTAGTTCATATATTGGAATTTTTGCTCCCACAACCCACCTGCATTGTTCATGAGGAAAAAAAGGTTGTATATCAAAAAGCACATCATAAATTTCACGAGGCTAAAATGAAACATCCTAGGTTATTCAGTCCTAGAGGCATTTAAGTTCCTGTCAAGTTGATATAAAAGCCAAACCAAGGACCTCCTAATTGCTGTATCCAAATGATTATATTGCTGCTTACTCATCTGTTTAAAATGGTCAGCCTGAAGAAGGGTTTTGATGGTGCCCTGCTGTCACGGTAGTAGAGCAGATGCTTGGGGCATTTGCTTCTCATACGGCATTCTGGGTCATTGCTCTGACACAGCAAGCAAATTGCTGGAAGCTACGCGACAAATCCGATTCACAGCTAGGTCTACAACTGTGTCTTTGACATAGTAAATGAATCTGTTCGACATCAGTGGCTGAGCTGATATGAAAAAAAAATCAATGCAATATCATTCAGTTTTTGCTGAAATATTTATAACGAGTAAAACTATTGTGCATTTTCAAACCCTTCAAACTGCCATTAAACGTACATGACATATGAGGCCTTTCAGGAACAAAAGGGAATGGTGCTTGTCCTTAATCTTATTATTCTGAAATTAGCAATTTACTCATTACTCTCTGCTATATGAAGCAGGAACATTAGAATTTCTACATATTCTGCAAAGATTTGAAATGCACAGAAACGCATATTGGTAGTTTTAAACCATTTAGCAGCTTGTATTTCAAAGAGTTGTCTGTATCCTTTAAACCAGTAGTTTAAATGAGCAACTGGTTATTTTTTCAACCATGAACAGCTATCAAACGTTGTTTCGTTCTATAATAGCTTTCTGTTTTAAGAACTGGTCAGTGATATACATAGTATAGTAGATTATAGTATAGTATAGTAAACCAGCCAAAATTTTTGACATCAGTAACCAAACTGTGCATATATTTATCTGCAATTCTTTCAAAAGCCAGGACCATCTCTTTGCCTCTTTATGTTTTTGACATCTCATTTTCTCTGCAGAGGTGATCTTATTTCATTAGGGTTTTTGTAGTGACTCAGGTTTCTGCTTCCAGGGATGAAATAGTGCTATTTTTGTATCTTATGTTTTTTTCAGGCAAGCTGACTCTAAGCAAGGCCGTTCCACCCTTCTGAGTATTTGGGCTAGCTTTTCTGTGCTGCCTTATCAATTTTACTGAATTTTGCAACAGCAACATATTTTTTTAATTATTATTTTTTGAATATATGCCCAAAACAGTTTCTTCCCAAGTTCAGTGGGTACAGATATTTTAAGACAGTAATCGAGGACATATTGGATGCAAGCGCCTGTAAATTTAGGAGATCTTAATTCTGAAGAAATAGGAATAGTTTGATACTTTGGCGTGTGGTTATGACAACACCTATACATTGCACTTTCTAACTTCTAAAGTTAAAATGTAAGAAGGCTGCTTTACTAAAGATAAATCAGAACCCGAGGATAAAGCTGCCAAAGTTACAAGAATATTTACAGAAGAAAGTATAATGCTTCTAATAGAATAACATGCAATTTAATATCTCAGGCTATAAATAATATGAAAACCTGCCTATAGATAGTTTTTTTTCTTTTTACTATCTTATCTTTTTTCCTCTTGTTCTGTTAAATGAACATTTAAAAAAAAAAGAGTGGAAAAAAGGATTGTTTTCATGCTCAGGCAGAAGAATGTATGGACGGCTGAGGGTACATGTTCAGTTTTCTAATCTATACATGGAAATGCACCACACAGAAAAAAAGTCATTAATGCAGATTCTTAGCTAAATGGTTATTTTTTCCAAAGCAAAAATCCCTGTGCTATCTTTACCTGATCTTCCTCCAGATATGGGGAGGGGTTTAACTTTAATGAGAGATAGTCTGCAACAGACCAGTCTTGATCCACAGAACTTCCTCTTTCAGGAAATGCAGACAGAGCTCAGCTCCTATATGGCAAGCAAGCTGCCTTTGGCACTGTGCTGATTTAATGTT
Source organism: Oxyrhabdium leporinum (assembly GCA_032468155.1). Lineage (NCBI taxonomy): Eukaryota > Metazoa > Chordata > Lepidosauria > Squamata > Cyclocoridae > Oxyrhabdium > Oxyrhabdium leporinum. The sequence continues at coordinate 120,405 of JANHFL010001702.1, read as the reverse complement.
GTAGTCCTAAATATAAATAATTCCTGAAAAAGTAATCATGATGTATTGTAAGAGAGAAAGCATTAAAATAGACATGCTGATGTGCAAAATTATAAATTTTTGTGACCTGTTTTATTATTGTAAGACGACCAGGTATGAATATTGATGCACTTTTGTGTTTATTTGTAGGAACAATTGGATTTTTCGCTTGCTTTTGGTTTGTGACCAAGATATACAGTGTGGTAAAAGTTGATTGAAAATATTCAATGCAGAAACTATCAACCTAATTTAAGTACATGATTTTGGAAAAGAATGTAAGATTTATCGAAAATACTGACTTAGTATTTTCTGAATGATACAGAATATACATTTTCTCTCATTCAAATATTTGTATTGTAATTTTGCAATCTGTTTTCACTTCGTATTCTTAATGAAGACTGAATATAAATGTATGCATTTGTAAATATTGTTATATTGGGACTTTTAAATTCTAATGACTGGTTATAAATGCTGCCCTGCAGGATTTAATAATTCTTCTGAAAGAATAGTTGTAAATAAAGTTTTCTAGGTTTTCTGGGTGGAATTGATTATTTTTTCAAAGTAAAGAACTTATTCCTATCATGCTTCTGAAGGTTGATTCAGTGTAAGGTTGACTCAACATTCTTGTAGTTTGAATGTTTTTGTTTCATATGAAGCCATGGCCATAAATCCATCCTTTCCTGCCCTGTGATTCTGTTTGGTTCTAGCAGTGTTGGCCTTTGAGATTCTGTGTCTCCTATGTTTTGTAACCTAAACAATTCATAATAAATGAGCTATGTTCAGTTGATCATTACCCATTATAAATAAACGCATACAATCCTGTAAATAGAAATATATTGATACGTTTTAAATATGTAGATTGGGTTGTTTTTTGAGTAAATAATCCTACATAAATGTAATATTCATGCACTACTTAAAAATGACATTTCATAACTATACTATAGTGTCTCTCTTTATCCACTATATAACTAAATTAAGAGACTGGATAATATGATGAAAAAGTCTGCATAAATATAAACAAGATGTATTACCAATTGTGTTCCCTGCAGATTTTAATGATACATATTATGCAGAATGGACTACGGATTTGGAGTTTTTTTTAATAGAACTATTTGCTTCAATTAAAGAACAAAATGTTAGATGAATTAAAATTAATCCACTTGCATCTCTGAAAATTGCAGTGGAAACATATTTACTGTGTTGAGTTGTCTGAGTTGAGCAATTTACCTGTTAATAATCTCTGCATGTTTTCTGGAAGAGCACACCTGTTGCCATGTAATTGCATGTTTCAACAGATGACCCTAAGTTTTTTTTTCTAGTATTTCTAAAGAGTATGAACTGATGTGTGAATATTAAAATCCAATAAAATATCTTTTGTTAATAACCTGAATTTTTAATTTGATCCTGTAAACATCCATTTACACAAATGTTCGATCTAGAATACCTTACAGAAGAATTTAAAAAGCCATGCCAATATTCCTCCAATTTTTTTAACAGCCAGTCTAAATATTTACTGAATAGTTATTATTGCAGCTTGGGTCGTCTTTTAGTGAATTTATTTGTGTAGTTATACCAGGGCTGGATGTTGGTTTTAGCTGCTGTAAAAGCGAGCCATCCTTGATTGAGAATGCTAGCATAAATTATCTGGCTTAAAGAATAATTTCCTTTAATATATTCAGATTTGTATGCCAGGTTTCCTTGGAGTCAGAGAATAATTTTAAATAGAAGACTCCTCTGGCAGAATAGACCTCTTGACTACAGGTAGTCCTTGACTTACAACAGTTCATTTAGTGACCATTCAAAGTTACAACAGCATTAAAAAAAGTGACATGACTATTTTTCACAGTTGTAACAGTTGCAGCATCCCCATGGTTATGTGATCAAAATACACATGCTTGTCAATTGACTCGCATTTATGATAGTTGCAGTTTCCCAGGGTCATGTGATCAACTTTTGCGTCCTTCTGACAAGCAAGGGCAATGAGGAAGCCAGATTTACTTAACAACTGTGTTACTAACTTAACGACTGCAGCAATTCACTTAAACAAATGTGGCAAGAAAGATCGTAAAATGGGGCAAAATGCACTTAAATGTCTCACTTAGCAACAGAAATTTTAGGCTCAGTTATGGTCATAACTCGAGGACTACCCATGCTTGTTTTTTGTTCTTATTTTGATTTTTTTTTTGCTTACCTCCCTCAAACAACTCCTATGGATCAGTGGGTGAAGCAAAGGAAAATGCAGGAAGCTAACTGTATTTGGAGGGCCTTGAACAAGGGGAGATCCTTTTATATTTATGCTGGACTTAAGGCATTTATTTCATTTCTCAAGGATGCTTCCAGTAAAAATGCTATGAAGGAGAAAAAAAAGAGGCATGCAAAGCATCTCTATCAAGCACGAAGTGCCTCAGTTTGAATTTGAAGTAGGCCGTTCCAGCCCTGCTAAAAGCATGCAAATTTTTCAACGGGGCCGATCTTGTATCTTAAAAAGCAGCAGTTCGCAATCAGGGGGTATGGCTCTTGTGTACTCTTAAGATATTTCAAGAGGGTAGCAGGTGAAAGGTGTAATGGGCCCTAGCATGTGCCAAGAAGCTACAGAAAAGTATATTGCATTGCAAATACTGTCTGGAAATTCTCAAGTCATCCAGGTCATGGTTGTCCCAAAGATGCTTTTTTTCAAGAGGCAACTGGACTTTCTGGTTTTTCTTTGAAGACGTCTCACTTCTCATCCAAGAAGCTTCTTCGGCTCTCGTTGAAGAAGTTTCTTGGGTGAGAAGCAAAACATCTTCAAAGAAAAACCAGAAAGTCCAGTTGGCTCTTGAAAAAAGCATCTTTGGGACATTGCAAATGCTGTTTTGCCAGCCAGTTACCGTTCTATATCTGTATCTGGAAATAGAACCTGGGCAGATGGGCCACAGGAGAAAAACAAGTTTGGAAGAGCGGCATGGGTAAAGACTTGAAAAACACTGCACAGGTAGTCCTTGACTTACAACAGTTCATTTAGTGACCGTTCTAAGTTACAATGGCACTGAAAATGTGACTTATTACCATTTTTCACACTTATGACCATTGCAGCATCCCCACAGTCACATAATCAACATCCAGGTGCTTGGCAACTGGTTCATATGACGGTTGTGGTGTCTTGGGAGTCCTTTTGCGACCTGACAAGGAAAGTCAGTGGTGAAGCCAGATTCAATTAGTAATCAAATTACTAACTGTAGTGATTCACACTTAAAAACTGTGGCAAAAAAGGTTGTAAAATTGGGCAAAACTCAGTGTCTCACTCAACAACAAATTGCTTAATTGTCATAAGTCCAGGACTACCTGTATTGTATCATTTGGCAAGGAAGATGGAAATGAAGGAAAATACTTGAAAACCTTATTCTAAAGGAACTTGTTTCATTTTAAAGACTTTGTACTGTTGGAAGTTAAAACTCACCCCTCTCCTAGAAAAATGAAATATTTTGCGATATATTGAAAAGGCAGAATATATCCCCTAAAAGAGAAGTAGAAACTCAGAAGCAGAAAGTCAGCCCCCCCACTTTGTTAATGGGCCATTAAAGCCTGGGCCAGTCTATTCTACATAACAAAGATCTACCTCCTTCAGGCAGAGCCATTTATTTGCCCTTCATTGCATCACCCAGCAACCAAACTTAACAGACAGACAACCTAAAAAGCTAGCTATGAGCTCTGACAGCAACCAATCAGGATACTCTTCCTGTGTCCTAGGAAGTTCAAAGCCAGAGAGGGTATAAAATCCAGGAACTCTCAGCATCTCTTCCCTTTTTTTTGCCCAGGATCCCCAAGGCATGTGATCCTATTCATCAATAAACCTTCTTTCCAAGCAACTTCCATGAATCCAGTGTCTTTTCCCCCACTTGGAATTGAACCCAGAAGGATGTTTCTTCCAACACTAAAATGAAGCTTTCAGCTATTATTAATGTTCGTTGCACAGTCAGCTACATGTTTAGACTGCGTTTGGCAATTTAAGCCCTTCCCAAAGACCTGGATTATTACTATTTCAATAACAGCAAAGATCAATTCAATATTTAACAATGCGTATAACTGTCCTTAGATACTGCAAGATGCTGAAGGCCTTAAGAATGCAATGTGAACAAGAAGAAGCAGAGAAAAGTGCAGGCAGTTTCTCTGCTCAGGTGCCTTCCCCACCCATGGCCAAGGGTGGGGGGAACGACAAGGGGGGAAAATGAGATGGGAAAAACCATCTTCTGCCCGATTTCCCCTTACAGGTGAATACAGTGTGTGACTTCAACTTCTGATATTCCTAGAATAGTGTTTCTCAACCTTAGCAACTTTAAGATGTTGATCTTCAACTTCCCAAATCCCCGGATTTGTGTGTTGGCTAAGGAATTCTGGGGATTTGAAGTCTGCACATCTTAAAGTTCCTGGGTTTGAGAAACATTGTTTTGCAAGATGGGCCAGAAAGACATTATTGCAACATAGATCAACTTTCATAGAGCTATTCTGTTCCCTGTCCTATTAGATTGCTACCCCTTGTAACCTAATGATTAATAGGGATTGCAGTTAGGAAGCATGCATTGTTGAATATACTGTACAAACAAGAGGGATGTGATCTGTTTGTGTGGACTGTGCCCTCCCTAGGGCTTTCGGTTCCATGCACTGCAATGTCTAAAACTGCTGTACTTTTCTACCCAGTTTCTACCCAGTTAGGAAACATTTACCTTTCTGTCTGAGGCTACAGTGGGTGTAGTGTAGTCATGACACGGCAAAGACATTAATGGAAAGGGGGCATAGACTATGCTTGTTTAGAAATAATTATTTCATAAAAGAAAGAAATCATTCCTATTAAGTATGTTGATTAACAGGGGAAGCTGCAAGGTGTGGTAAAGAAAAAATAAATAAAGATAGTGTCCACCATGGTGCAATCAAGCATCACTGTGGTCACCTCGGTTCATTAGTGCTCAACTTTACCAACGTGAAAGGAAGAGATCTGAGTGTGGCTGCTTTAGTTTCTCCTGGAGCTGGGAAATCACTTGAGGCCTGTAAGCCACAAGTTGCTCACTCCTAGGCTTTAAGTACCAACTAAGCTGTAATAATCAGAATAATTAATCAGTATCAATTCTCTCGGAGAAACATTGACTACCCCATCAGTCCCACTAGGTGGAGCCAAAAAGTCATAGTACGCCAGAGCAAATTAGAACATTAAATCTGCTAAGCAAATCAGCAAGGAAAAACCCCTAATATTTCATAAACTCCATAAATGTCTCATCTGATTTATTGGAGGATTTAACTGATTTGCATTGTTCAGTACTTCTGGTTTTTATTTTGCTTTGCTGAGTTATATACCTCCTGTGTAATTTCCTAAAGTTAATTGGTCTGAACATTTTGGAATGCATTTTGAAACTTTTTGTATTTCGATCATAACAATGTAAAAAGGGTAGTACAAGTATACCTAGCCTTCTATCCCTAGCATTGACCTAGGGATAACCTTTCAGTAGGGCATAAACCACCCAGGATCACTGAGATGAGATAAATGACGTAGAAATGTGATGGATGGATGTATAATATAATCATGCAATTATAGAACTGTAGAGCTGTAAATGTGGGAGTCACAAGGATCATTCCATACACTTACACCAATTCTCTGCAATGTACAAGAAAATTAAGTAAACCATCCTTGAGACGTCATAGTCCATCTTCGTCTTTAACCTCCACAAATGAAGAATCCATAGTCTCAATGGACAGACTGTTGCACTGTTGGACAGATCTTATTATCAGAAAAATATGATAATTTGAGTTTCATTATTGGAGCCTGAACTGAGAATTTTGGATTGATTTATTAAATGATCCTTTTTATTTTCTCAGCTGTCCATGGTATTCTCGGGAGTCTTCTTCAACACCAATGTTCAAAAGCATTGATCCCACTTCATCAAAATCTACTATTTAATTCTACACAGAATAGAAATTATTATTTTTTGATCATCCTAAATCTCCCACCATGTAAACATTAAGAGGAGATTGTATGTCATTCTCTGCAGATAATATTCTATACAAATATTGTCACCAACAATAGCACTGCTCAATCATTTCTCCCTTTACCATACTTAGACTACAACTGACTAATTCTCAGGAATGTTTTCATGGTGTCTAATAATATAGTAGACATAATTATTTCATATCCCCATGTATAGGACTAACTCTGTGTCCCCTTTATCTATCTCTGTTTATTTCTGTAAAATTGCTAATCAGAGATCACTTTCTTTTCAAGCACAGTGTATGATTTTGCACTTTTCTGGAAAGAGCTAGCTAAGTATTATGCTTTCCCTTATCACTGTTACATTTCCTGTAAACGAATCTCCTTTCTATTATAGTTATAAAACCAGTTTCACCAATCTTTACTCAGGTTACAATTCTGTCTCTGAATAACTCTTGTATGCACACTTGAAACATGTCAAAGAGCACAAAGAGCTCCATGCCACATGATTCTGCTTGTCAAGAGGGAAAAGGAGATATGACTGGATGAGACATTTTGCATTGCTTTGCATGCTTCAGCCAGTGCTTGCTAAAGCTGGAGGAGGCTTCTGCACCTCACATACCTCATGTACACAGAAACCTGTTTTGGCCGTTGCAAATTCTGGATGAATTATAAGAAGAAAAGCAAAAAGACCACTTCACTTTCCTCTTAGAAACAAGAGGGTCAGATTGACTGGCAAACCAAGTTCAAAGCACTTTCTTTGAACTAACTACCCAGCCCTGAAAAAACATGTTGGGGAACAAAACTATGTAGGACGTGTAACACATATATAAGTTCTGTGAGATATCATGGAGGTAGAAAAGTCATCCGGACATTTCTTTTGGTGGAAACAGTGTGCTTATTTTCAGGTCTTTTGCTTTTTAAATGAATAGAGATGCATACTAGTGGAGATCTTCTGGTCCCTTCCAACTCAGTCATTCTGATATTCTGCCCAGACTCCTGGGCATGTGTTGTATAGGAGACAAGAGAGAAAACTTGGTTCGGTTTACATTTGAATTCAAATGTATCCAATATTGCATGTTTGAGCCAATACACAAATTACAATGTAGAGAGCATGTCAAATTCCAGTTGAAATGTATACATTTAAAGAAAAAATGTATCAAAATACATACAAATGACTGGTGGGACCAATATATTGCAGGATGATCTTAGCAGTAAAGAATGAGTCAGAGATATAGAAAGTGGTTTTTTTTAGCCAACTTTACCAAGACTTATCAGGAGGCAAAAGGCTAACGTTGTAAGGATTTATATATTTTTCCTGATCCCTACTTTAAAATATTACTTTTTCCCTTTGTCCTTAAAAGGAACTATCCCAGGAAATTAGTCGACCATCTTCCCCCTTCCAAGTTTCTGCTTTGTAATAATTTATGGGGACAACCTTCTTCTGCATGACTCTTCTTTCATACATTTGGAGGGAAGCTGTTGGAGAAGAGCCTTCTAGGTGTCACAATTTTACATCTTCTAGGTATCATATATTTTTTATTGCTATAGTTTTGTATTATTTCTGCTGGTATGAATCAATGTTTGTTATCTTTTAGATCATGTGTTTATTATTATTTTTTGAATGTGTGATTCTACAGAATATAATAGGCCTTTCATATATATTGATTCATTTTACTGAAATTAGAACCTGCTCCAATTTTGATGGTTTCCAAGTGATGAAAAAATAATTTAAAAAATCGTCAAAAATCTACAGACTAAAAACAAAAATTCACAATCAACTGGAGCTAAAGGCATTTGGAAAATAATGCTTTTGGCTGCTACGATAATATAAAGCAAAATAGGTAAGAAATAATTGAAATAAAATATGGATGGACATTTCAGCAGAAATTCATAAACAAGCAGGGAAGAAAGCATAAGGAATAACTATAATTTGCAGGGTCAACTCTTGCATATCATCCCTAAAGTCTGAAATGAGCAGAAATATTTGTTTTGTGTGTTTTACAACAGTTTATATTTCAGTGCAGATTGATTACACAAGAATTCCCAGTTGTCATATTTTAAACTTACAATTCCCTATTATCATATTTTGAAACATACAAAATATGTTAAGCACAGGAAGTAAGTCTATGAAATGTCAGACATGTATGGAAATTACAGCTAGTCATAATCTCTTGCCATAAATGAAAGAGATCCATGACTTGGTGGGATTTTTTCATATAACTCTCTCTCTTAATCAGAAAGACATTTAAGAAATATTTAGGGAATTCTGGTTAAGACATTTTAGTACTATTGTCACAGTTTTGAAAAACACAGAAGATTGAAATAAGACTTGGTTGGCTTTAAAATATACTCATTGTAATGATCAACTTACATGTAATTATTTTCGGTGGGCTTAATTAATTCTAAAGTTGTCAAAATTAAAGTTGTCAAAAGTTGTGTATAAATCTATACAGGTGGTCCTTGACTTACAACAGTTCATTTAGTGACCTTACAGTGGCACTGAAAAAAGTGACGTATGACCATTTTCCACATTTACGACCTTTACAGTATCCCCATGAACAAAATTCAAATGTTTGGCAACTGGTTCATACTTATGATCATTGCTGTGTCCCAAGGTCATGTGATCACCTTTTGCAACCTTCTGACAAGCAAAGTCAATGGGGAAGTCAAATTCACTTAA
>JANHFL010001702.1:42787-64906 GCA_032468155.1 Oxyrhabdium leporinum | reverse complement strand
CCTAGTTGGCCTCCTGCGCCACTGCATGGAGACTTTCCTCGAGCTTCCAGGAGGGTGAAAACAGCCTCCCCAGTCTCTGGAGGCTCTCTGGAGGCTAGAGACGAGCCCATTTCCAGCTTTCCCAAGCTTCCGGGAGGCCTGTTTTTTGCCTTCCCTGGGTTCTGGAGGTTTCCTTGAGCCTCCGGAAGGGCAAAAATGGCCTCCCTGGGCTCCAGAGGCTCTCTGGAGGCTGGAAACATTTTTCGCCCTCTCTGAGCCTCCATGTGGGCCCTGTAGTTACCTGGGATCCAAAATGGGCCATGTGGGGACTCCTGGGAGGGGCAGGATAGGGCAGGGTGGGCGGAGCCAGCCAGGGGTGGGATTTGGCGGTTCCCTGAACCATGCAGAATCTTCGTTATGGGTCCACCCGAATCTGTGCAAACCCATAGCAGCCCACCCCTGGCAACACCTCCCCCACATGTTATTATAATCATCCCAGATGGAGGAACTGGGTTCAAGAGATATTTGCTATAGAGTATATTTCTTCCTTGAGTTCTTGTTACTCTCTTCAATCTTTTTCCAGCAAGAAATCCCAGTTTTATCACTTCAGAAAGGATCATTTCTAAATCTTGGAATATATATGTCAGAAGTGTAACTTGGAACCAAAAAATTCAATTTATAAAGCATCCAGTATGCTACAAGGTGAAGAAACATAAGAAACAAGAATCAATAATATGTGTAGTTCATATACTTATGTATAATTAGCAATTACTAACTGTGGGCATTGAATAACACTTTTGTTTAAAGATACCACTCTCACAAGACCAAAAATTAGATTTATGGATAGGAGCGTCTGGATTGTATGAAAGATGAGTGAAATGAGAATTAATTACAAAGGCTGTGAATTAAGATGACTGGGATGTTTTTCTGATTTGTAAAGAGTAAGGATGTTAATGATAAATAGTGACAAAGGTACCAAATGATGTAAAATAAACAAAGAGTTTATGCTAATTTTAAGAAGGTAGGGGGAAAACTTTTTAAGACTTTCATATTTATATTATATCATGCATCAGATGAAAATACAAACCAGAAAAAGAAGAAACATAGAGACTTTGGTTTTGTTATTTTTTTTAGAAGAGCAGTGCTGGCATATAGTCAACTTTCTCAGCTAAATCAGTTGCTTATTTTTTCTAGTTTCTAGACAGATTTTTCTCCCTGGTGATCTGAGAAGAACTTTGGGTGGCTGTATACACACTATATTCTGTAGAATCAGTTAGAATCAGAGCATTATCTATCTAGAATTCCCTTGGGGTCACTAGTGAGTATATATCCTGCAATTTGGCTTATGCCCTGCTCTATTTTTCGCCTAAGGTTCTTTCAAATTCTCCATTGATTAAAGTGATAGAAAAGGAGAAAACCAATTTTGCCATCAGCAAAGGAAGAATAGGGAGATTCTGTTGCTTTGAAATCCCTATATAAAGAAGGTCAATCAATCAATCAATCAATCAAGATAGAGCTGGAAGGGACCTTGGCTTGCTCTCACTGCTAGGTTGCTTCTCTCCTTGATTAGTTTCCATCCATTGTCTTGCCTTCTGGTGCTTTGGAAAATAAGTTGACCCCCTTTTCTTTTGTGGCAGCCTTTCAAATACTGGAATACTGCTATCATGTTACCCCAGTTCTTCTTTTTGCTAGATTAGCCAAACCCAGTTCCTACAACCATTATTCATATGTTTTAGTCTCCAGGCCTTTAATCATCTTACTTGCTCTTCTTTGTACTTTTTCCAAAGTCTCAACATCTTTTTTGTAATATGACCAAAACTGGATGCAGTATTCCAGGTGTGGCCTTACTAAGAAAGTGGTACTAATGCTTCCCATGATTTTGATTTTATGCCTCTGTTTATACAACCAAGGATTGTATTAGCTTTTTTGGCTGCTGCTGCACACTGCTGGCTCATGTTTAAGTGATCATCCACTAGGACTCCAAGGTTCCTCTCACCGTTACTGTTTTTGAGCCAGGTTTTGCCTAATCTGTACTTGTACCCTTGGTTTCTTTTTGATACGGCCCATTGTTCAAGACTGTCAAGATCTTTTTGGATCCTGAGCTTGTCTTCTGGGGTGTTGGCTATTCCTGCCCACTTAGTGTCATCTGCAAAATTGATGAGTTCCCCTTAATTGAATGAAAAGTAATGCCTATGACATTTACAAGTCACCAACCGAAGAAAATACAGATATACTACAAGTTCTGACATATTCTTTGGCATCTATTCTTTCACTTCATTTGGAAGGAATTGCTGTGACAAAAAGTTTTGATTACTATTATTTGTGAAATAGAAATCTATTCTATTTCTATGAGTACTCATCAGATTGCCTTTGCCAAAATCCCATGATTGAATTTGTGACTGCCAGAAGAGTTCCTCCACTTGAAACCTACTGCTGAATGTAAGTCATTTAAGAAAGAATTGGTTGATGTGAATACTATGCGTTATTGGGCCAAAAAATGTAAAAGGGTGTGATCAAAAGCAAAATGGATGGTTTGTGACAACAATTAATCACAAGGAGTAAGCTTGGTAAGTTAATTAGAGATAGTCAGGTCACTCAATGGGAAACTGCTGTCAAGTTTGGCATTTCATAGGAATATATGGATCATGTTTGATGGCAGAGATAAAAACTTCAGGTGTTAAAATTTGCCAAGCAATTGTCACACCATGAAGAATTTCTTCATAGCATTAGGATAGCCAGTAAAACATGGGTTCATCATTATGACTCGGAAACAAAGAGTCTATCTATGAAATATTATTACAATGCTTCACCCATAGAGAAAAAAATTAGAATCCAAGTTTTGGCAGGAAATCTCATGGTGGGAGTTATTCATATAGACTCAGGACCACTATCAGCTAAGCACCATACACTGTAACATCAAAAACTTTGAAAAAGTAATTAAGTAGAGTTTAGGTGTACAAGAAGGAAATTTTGCTGCAGCACAACAACAACTAGGTTTCACACTTCATAAGCCACTCAAGAGGCAGTTGTGAACTTGAATCTTACAATTCAGACTTGTGCCATGTGATTTCTACCTTTTTCCAAAACTGAAGAAAGATTTTCATGGGCATCTGTTTGATTCAAATGAAAAGGTGGAAAGGACTGTCAGGAGTTTAGAGCTTTTGTGACAATGGATGGTGGTGACAATGTGGAAAATTAAATGTAGATAACGAAAGAGCTCATTTCAAGAATTATTTTCCTGCTTCATCTATGTATTAAAATATTTATAAGTAAAGTTAGAGAGGTGGACGCAATACTTTTCATTTAGCTCTCATAACAATTATTGTGGAAGCTTGATTGATCTTGAAAAATTTGAATGGCTTGGATGAAAACCACTAGGAGATCTCAGAGCTGTAGGCTAGATTGGAAGTTGAAAAAGCCTCCCAGAAGAAGGCAATACCAAATTACATCTGTATTATTATTTTAAACATTACATGGACAGTAGTTCAGGAATTGAACTTGCAAGGAGGAATTACCTTTTAATTTGGAAGCACAAATATAGTTGTCTAGTTGATTTTGTATATATTATATATGAAAAATAATGCAGACTTGCAATTTTAAATAGATTTTAATTCTTGTACTGTTCTAAAGAAAATATAATCTTTTCCATCTCTGATCTACAAACTACTTTTCAGAAACAAGTTTTCATTTAAACTTGTCATTCTGGGGAACTTGTGGCTCTGCAGACGTTGATGATCTTCAATGCGCACAATATCTCTCACTCTCCCTGATTGGTTAGGGATGCTGGAAATTGTAGCTCAGCAGCATCTGGAGGACCACAAGGTCCCCATTCCTCATGTAAAGATAGTCTCAAGTTGCTCTGTTACATTTTATTCCTTGAAGCATTCTTTTATAATTTGATAGTGCCAGGGAAGAACACAAGACATTTACAAAGTCATTAAAGTCTAAAGAAAGAATTGTGTTTTCAACCTATATCATAATGATCCCCCTTCCTCCTCTATTTTATCCATTTTCTATTTGGAAAGCAATTTCAGGGGGTCGGGTCATAGCTCACATTAAGTTATATTTTACCACTCCCTGTTCTAGACCCCGGCCATGACTAATAGAGTCCAACAGAGAGGTTAGATGAAGAATATTGCTGACATATTCTTTTCAGCTGGCATTTTAATGATAAATTTAATTTGCATCTCAGTATTTGTGCCTAACCTACTTTACAGCCTCAGTGGAAGACAGAATTGTACTCAGTATGCCAGTTTGACACATATATGGTGCCAAAGCTGGCACTACCTAGTAAGCACTGTATAGGAAGCAGACTAGGATTGTTCTTTGCTTTGCCCTATATTCCTTGTCTCTTTTAAGGCTTTTTCTCCAGTCCGTTTTTCCATTCATTGTGTTACAATTCAGGTAGATTGAAACATTCACAAAGAATCTATATAGCTGGTTCATCTGAGACTACAATTGCATAGCATAATTCCAGCTTTGCCTACAAAAGTTCCCAGGTCCAGTCCCTGTATTTTGAGGTAGGCTAGAAAAATGCATTTTTGAAATGCCAGAAGCCAGTGGCTATTCCTTACAACAGAGCTAAAGTATTTGTATGTGTGAAGGAGCAGAAAACCCTTGTCTCAAACAAGATCTAATTGGACACAGGTCCAGACTGTTCCAGAAAAAAACTTACAACTGTTTTTAAAAATGAAAATCTCTAGGGAATTGTGTGACGAAGTAGCAGAAGCAGAGAGAATCTTCTCTTGTTCCTGTGTTACTATATAGCCCCAGAGTTGCAGATAAAATGTTGTTAAAACTGCTTTTCAGTGCTAACAGCTTAGCATGGGTTGGTGGGTAGAAGAAAAGAAATTAGCCTGAAGTACCAGATACTCTAGAAGACCATTGCAGAGAGGCTGGAAGAGTGGGGCACTTCACCCACTTCAGTCCATGTTCAGTTAATGGTTGATGGAGCATGTGAAGTTATACCCAGGGTAAGACTGCTATGGTTGTTGCCTGCTTAAAGCTAGCATTCTACTTTAATGCTCTAATGCAGGAGTGTCAAACTCAGTTTCATTGAGGGCTGCATCAGGTTTGTGTTTGACCTCAGAGGGCCGGGGTGGCGGGCATGGCCACTATAGGCATGGCCATGGTTGGCACCGCTCAGGTGTGGCGTGTCCATGATGTGCGTGACATGGAACTCGTGTCAGGGGCATCTGTGGGAGCCAAGTGCTAATGCAGGACTTCCATGAGACCCTCACTCACTCTCATTATAATCTCTTTCCTTCCTTCCTCCCTCCCTTCCTTCCTTCTCCCCCCGAGCCCCGTTTTCACTGGCAGAGGGCTGCAGGAGGCCCCCCTGAGCTCCATTTTCGCTGGCAGAGGACCATGGTCCAGTCCTTTGCTGCTTCCAGGCTGGCCCTGCAGGCCAGATCTAAGCACCCCATGGGCTGAATCCGGCCTGCGGGCCTTGAGTTTGACACCCCTACTCTAATGGCTAAAGGTGACTTTAAATTCTATCAAGGTCAGATTAAGACAAGGTAGAAATAGAACAGAACAGAACAGAACAGAATTCTTTATTAGCCAAATGTGATTGGACACACAAGGAATTTGTCTTTGGTGCATATGTAGTAAGGAGAGAAGAGAAAGAAGTTGTGTGGACATGTTTATGCTGTGGGTAGTGCAAGAGGGAAAAGGTAAAGAATCACTTGACAGTGAGATGGGTGGCATATACATTTAATGAATAAATAATAAAAGGTTCACTATTGCTTTAGAGTAAGATACTTTAGGTCTTAAAAGTCAAAAGGCATAGGGATCAATTTGGGAGGTATTTTTTGTTTATCTTAATTGAGAACTCTAGAAATGAGATTCTTTTCCAGGACAGAAAATGACAGCTGTATTATAATATGTTTTACCTATCTTACTGTACGTATCCTTGTCCATCACATGTTGTTTGATGTGCTGAAAAAAAGTGCTTGAGGTTTTTTTAACCATGGAAAACTAGCTTGGCAATGTGTTCATTAGCATGCATTATAGACATTTGATCAATCATTCTTGAAAAGCAGATGCAATCATGTACATATAATCTACCCTCCTTCTTTTAGTTCTTCAACCTTTCTTGACCCTCTTATAGAAGCTGAGATTTATTCTGAAGTGTCAAAATGATACATGGAGATTTAGCTGTGTGATGCCCATTAAAGTCAGTAGGAGCTGTGCATGTAAAGCTGAATACAACCTGCAAAACCTATTCCTGGTGTGGTAGTAAGAAGTGGTTTAATTTTCCAGACTTGACAGTAGAATGCTGTGTTTATCTATATGAATGAATTTTGGACGTGACTATGGATTAATAATATAAAGCACTGGTATCTGTTCCTTACAGATTGTATGACGCCTACTATCATATTTTAAGCCACTACTTTAGTGGAAAAAGATAATTGATCTTAAAAATGATTGATCGAGCCTATCTATTTAAAAATATACATAAAACAATAGAGAATTCAGACTATTTTGAAGCCAGAAATAGATACAATAGATTAGCATTGTAATACTAGATAGCATAATAGATAGCATCACTAAATACATGTAAAAGGACATAGCTCTCTGTCTCGCTGCCTTTTACCCTACCATCCCTTTTCCAAATCCCTTGCCAGGACAGAATAAATCTAGCACTGGGTGTCACAATGGCCCTGGGTTGCTGATCTTTTTCCTGCTCGGTTTCCTTCATTGCGTTTCCCATACAATATGACAGATAGGAAGCTTTTATAATAGTGCAAGACATGTGCAAATGAAGCAGTATTTATCTTTAATGCCCTACCGGGCTTGCAACTAAATATCTGAAAGCGGGCCTCTCCCAGTTGCAACCTGCCTGCTTCTTAAGATCATGATTGGGGATAAGAAAGATCATTTGTTCGCAAAGGAAGAATATACTCACAAGATATCACAGCCCCTTTCTCTGGGTTCTGGATGCCACAGTACAAGGGAATCATCTATGTGCTGATGGGTGCAATGGTATGAGAGAAAAACCTTGGGAGATGGATGGAGAGATGCTGCCTAGGGAATGGTCACTGGGTATGTCTAATCTAGTGAAAAGAAGGACTAGAGGTTACATGATAGCAGTGTTCCAATATTTGAGGGGCTTCAACACATTTTCCAAAGCAGCTGAAGGCAAGACAAGAAACAATGGAGGGAAACTAAGGAGAGAAGCAACCTACAGCTCGTTTTCCTAACAGTGAGAGTAATTAGTCAGTGGAACAGCTTGCCTCCAGAAGTTGTGGGTGCTCCATCACTGGAGGCTTTTAAGATGGGGCTGGACAGTCACATGTCTGGGATGGTATAGGAGGTTGGACTAGAAAACTTCCAAAGTTCTTTCTGTTATTCTGTTATCATCAGTGCCTATGTTTCTCTAAGTACTTTTGGTGCGTAATATTTCAACTAAGAAAAGTGCGTTCGCTGTTGTAGTATCCTGTTCATAGACCCTTTATCATTGGTAGCTGGTGAAGCAGAGATGAAGATACCAATTGCAGAGAAAACCACACATGATGTGTGTGTGCGTGCGCGCGTGCTATATATATATATATCCCTGCCCCATGCAACCACTCCTCCCGAACTCTGTGTGGAATCAGGGTTCACAAACAAATTTCAAGAGTTGAGAACATTCAAAATACAGTATGTCAATTAGAAAACATGGGAAGAATTTACTCCATACAAGAATATAAAATCCATCCCTTTGTTGATGGGGTATCTTCAACATCAAATAACAAATGCTGTCATGTGAGCATATATTTTACAGTTTCAGCTATTTCCCACTGCATAAAAAGGCAAAGCGAGACCAATAAATAGACAGAGATAATGCATATAAAGTAGGAAGGGATAATGGATCGTTTCTGCCCTCATTTTTCTGCTCTAAGTCCTTCTAATCCATTTCAGAAACAAGACAAACTGAGGAATAAATTTGTTAAGGAGGTAATCTGCTTTTAGGATGTGGCTGCTCCTTTTATTTTCCTTCCAGCGCCTCCAAAAATCCAGAAGTAATAGGAATGAAAAGTAGCAACCTCATACTCTGGCTGTGGATGTTTTGAAGGGCTGCCCTATGAATGACAAAGAAATGTCTGGGTTCTGATTGGTTCTAAGGGATTAGAAGAGACTCTCTCTCTGTGTGTGTGTGTGTGTGTGTGTGTGTGTGTGTGTGTGTATTTGTGTGCATGTGTCTGTGTCTGCCTATCGGGCTGTCTGCATGAATTTGGCTCAATTAGAACCAAACATGGAAACTGGACTACAAGTTATCCTCCAATGAAGAACAGGAGAAGGCGACAAGCAATTAGAATGAATGTCGATTTTCTGAGACAAGAAAGAGGATGCATCTATTTGATAGATTATTTTTCCCCTGCCCATTCCAATCTTAGTAACGTGTTTTCCTTGTTTCCCAGTCAGGATCTTGTTGGTATCAGTTTAAAATCCTTTTGGGCATTTTCAATGAATTAGTCTTGGACTAGTTGTCAGGTGAATCGTTTTACTGTATTTCCTAGCATTTCTAATTGTTGTGGATGTTGCTTTCTTCTTTTCTTCAAGGTATACAGTATATAATTAATCTATTCCCAGTAAATATTCAACATTTTTCAAACGTTTAGAACATGGTCTTCCCCACTTCCCTCTGGTGTCGATCATTCTCTGTGCGTACATGAAAAGGATTGTCAAAATTTTATTTAAATAAAGCTTTCTCATAAAATAGGAAACTTGTTATATCTTTCTTAAATCCTTTTCCTTATAATATGCCACAAAAGGATACTCTTTTAATACAACATTTAACGAGAGCAGCTCAAATACTCCACCAGGCAATCTGAATTCCATCCCTTCCTCAAAATTTTTCTCCATTAGCACCAAACCATGGCACAACCATGAGCTGGCAACCTCTTCTTTTGGCCATCTCCCCAGGACAAGGACTTCATCTCATCCCATGCCCATAAGTGAGGCATTCCTGAGTCATCTCTAGCTAGACTAGGGTTTTTAAAGGGTTTTTAAAGTTTTTTAAAGTTTTTTAAATAGTGTTGTGAACCGCCCCGAGTCTTCGGAATGGGGCGGTATATAAATTTAATTAAATAATAATAATAATAGACCCATCTCTCCTTTTATTTGGTATAGAATCTCTGCAGTTTTGTCAATCATTATGTTGGGTCTGTAACGGCTTTGGGCCCATCATAGCCAACTTACCTTACAGGGTTTTTATGAGGAAAAATAAAGTGGAGAGGGAACACTGTCTTAAAATGATCTCATTTGGAAGGGTTTATTTATTTGTTTATTACATTTGTATGCCGACCATCTCGCTATCCAAAGTGATTTAGAGTAACATGCTCTAGATTAAATAACATGTTCTTAGTCAAGATTTTATTCTTCTTAATTATAATGCTTCACATCAAATATATGGTATATGGCTAGTGCTTAGCAGTGCCTTGGCAGAGGCCCGATCAAAATTATGCTGGTTGAAATATTGATTGGAAGAAGCATTGAAGCACAAGTCCTTGGCTCAGCTTATTCTGGCTAATAAATGCAGCTCCTCTTAGAAGACATGAATTCAAAGTTTCCAAAATCAGTCAGTGCAACAGCTTGCTTCAGAAATTGAGGCTACTCCAACACTGGAGGCTTTTAAGAAAATATTGGACAACCATTTACCTGAAATGATATTGAGTCTCCTGCTTGAGCAGGGAGTTGGACTAGAAGACCCCTAAGGTCCATTCCAATTCTATTATTATGTTAAACTACAGGTAGTCTTCAACTTACAACAGTTCATTTAGTGACCGTTCAAAGTTATAACGACACTGAAAAAAGTGACATGACCATGTTTCATGCTCACTACCTTTGTAGCATCCCCATGATCATGTGATAAAAAATTCAGATGCTTGGCAACTGGTTCATACTTACAACCGTTGCTATGTCCCAAGGTCATGGGATCTCCTCTTGCAACCATTTGACAAGCAAAATCAACAGGGAAGCCAGATTCAATTAACAACCAGGTTACTAACTTACCAACTGCAGTGATTCACTTAACAGCTATGGCAAGAAAGGTTGTAAAATGGGGCAAAACTAACAACAAATGTCTCATTTAACAACAGAAATTTTGGACTCAGTTGTGGTCGTAAGTCATGGACTACCTGTAATTTAACAGTGCATTATCAACTATACTTTAATTATTCTGAGTGTAGAAAAGGGCAGATTTGACACTGAACAGAGGGAGCATAATACCTAGAGAACGATAGAGATGAAACATCACATTACTGTTATATTGCTAATGTTTGCAGTACGTATCTTTACAAGCTGTCCCTCTGCCACCATTGCGTGCATGGTGCTTGACACGCAGAGCTAATCTCCCAGTCAGATATTGTGTTTTTCCTATTAAAAATAATAAGTCCAAGAAAATTTCCTTGAAAGTCACAATTGTTGTTAAAACATTTAATGGAACAGAATAAATAGCTACATAAAAGAGAAGGGAAAAAAATAGAAGAACATTGTGCGTAAAGAAGAAAATATCAGCAAGTACTACTATGTTTACTACTATTGCAAAATTAAAAATCATGATTTCATCATTCATTCATTCAATGTATAGAAGTACGTTCATTATGTCATGTTAAGGGTAGAAAGCTCTATAAAACTCCGAACATGATATTGATATCACTGTATTTGTCATTGTTCTGAGAATAAAAGTACATAATTATGGACATGGAAATGGAGGAAAAAATGAAGAAAAATTCCCACAAAATGCTATTCCAATGCAGTTGCAATTAGAAGTCATCAGCTTTTATAAAAACCGCCTACAATAAGTAGGTGGTTTTCAAAGCTTGATAAATTCTCTATTTTTCCCTTATCTTTTTTAATATTCACTATCAATCCCCTGCTATGAAATATATATTAGGATTATTTTCCCTTCTGCTGAGTAAAATTGGACCTTTCTTGATTAACCTAGCAAATGTTGAATATTATAAGCTGCTATTCACTTGTCATGCACAACTGCCATAGATTGTCATGCAAATGAAAGTGAATTATGAAATATAAATCTTACACGTTGTGTAGTGTCAAGCTTCTCCTGGAACTCCAGAAATTCTCATATTCAAGAGAATTATTTGGATTGACCCAGCGAGAGCATGCATCGTAATCTTAAATACTACATCATAATAATTGGAAAATACCTATTTTGTGACTCTGTCATCTTTAAAGTGACTTAGGGAGACCATTAGAAAAATTTACATCTATACGGCAAAAGAGAAGGATTAAATTAGTTCCAGGGAGACTTAGAGAGAGAAAAGAGGATGAATATGCTCCTTGTAACTGACAAGTGAGAAAGAGCTGTATAGTGTAAAGTCAGATTTCCCCACTTCAGTTGCTTGAGCCTTGACTAAGTGCTTTTTGAATCACAGTTCATGGGGATATAGAGCTTGTTTTTAAAATATGCATTCAGTGCTTATTACTCAGTTGGGCATTTTGGTATTAGATATGTTGGGTTTAATGTATCACCTCAAAATTCTAATGAACTTTTGTGCAAGGCTTCTCAGCCTATGAACAGTGCAGTTGGAATTGCCCCCTAATGGTGAGGAATGGAGCCCAGATGGCCCTTTAAAGGTGATAATTAGGAAATACAGCATATTTGAACGTTAGAAGAGAAATTTGTTCAAGGCAGTCAATCTGTCTAAAGCATTCATATTTTCTTAATTGTTAGTGTGAGCCTTAATTTGTTTTGAATGCAAGAGTCATACATTTTTAATATTAAAACTAAAACCTGCTGATTTTCTCTGTTCTGATTTATATTTGTTTTAATTTTGTCCTTGGTATCTTGTCTCCTGAACATGTGGGTGGAATAATAAGTATATATTGGTTTTATCTGCTAGGCCATATTTACTATCTGAGCTCAGCGTCAAAATGTTATTAAGGCCAGAATGTTTGAATGAAAATCAGTTGAGTTTCATAACTATCACCCAGACTACATTTCTGGAGTTGTTAAATGTGTTTTTGCACTAAATATCAAGTGTGAAATTTCATGTAATATACCAATGGAAAAAGTGTATTCCACATCTTATTTTTAAAATGCAAACAATTCTTTATTAAGTGGCTGAAAAGTATGGAATTGTAAAAAATTGGTAGCGTTCCTTAGCATGTTACTGAGGCATCTAATTTTACATAGCTGCTGTATTCCCTCCTTGAAAAATAAATCTTTGATCTGCGATTCAATTAGAAGAAGAACAATAAATCTATTCTTTTTCTCACCAAATTAGAAAGCAGAGAATGCTGTTGTGGAAATGCATTTTCTCAAGCAGTCCTTGATATGTTTGCCTTGGGGTGTCAGCCGGCCACCTGGTTAGGACAGAACTGGAGAGAAGAGAAGGAAGATATATGATTATGGAAACCTTTAGATTTTAGGAACCACTCTGCCCCATTGTGGATTCTGGTAAGGAGAAAGCCATGTGTTGTATTATTGCCATCTTCTTATAATTTCAGCCTGACCCATAGACTCTGCACACACTATAGGCATACAGTATATATGCCTATAAGAGGATCCTGGTTGTAAAATTTATGTTGCTGGTTTGATCTCCAAGCTTGGCGATTTGGTTGCAAATGTTTCACCCCTATTTGAGGAGACTTCTTCAGTTCACTTTGGATTGTGCTTGTCTGGGGAAGCACTGGCCTTTAAATATCTTTCTGAGTCCTGGTGTGATTTTGGGTTGTGTGATTGGCTGGCTGTAGTTGCTCAGTCATAGTCCTTGGTTTTAAATACTATCTATGTGATGTAAATTAGTGCTGGTGTTGTTCGGATGTCTTCTGATGATGTCATGGTCTGGTTTCAGGTTGATTTGATTGATCAGCTATGTGTAATGTATCAAGTTATAACTTTGCAGCATAGCTGTTTGTTGGTCTTTATAAGCTGCCTTTCGGGTCGTGGTTGATGTTTTCTTTTGTTCAAAGTGGTTGGTAGATTGGGTCTATGTCAGTTTATTGATTTATTGGTGGAAAACCAGGCTTTCAGAAATTCCCTTTCTCTCCTTGACTTCGCCTGGGTTACAACTGTTGTAATATTCCCCCACCAAGTATATGTATATATCCATGTTTCCCTGAAAATAAGACTGGGTCTTATTTTCTTTTGAGGCCCAAAATAAGCAGTAGGGCTTTTTTGGGTGTGTGTGTGTGTTATTTTTTTCCCATGTACAGGAACCCCACTTCTTCTGCTTGCTCGCAGCAGGGCAGGAGACTCTGGGGTGCGCCAGTGCCACCACCACGAGGCAGAGGGGTAGAGCTGCCCCGCTCACCCCGCACAGGCTTACTTCAAGGCCCTCGCAGCTGGGCCACCCATGCTCCGACACCAACCTCACCTTGCAGTGGCATCTCTGTCCAGCAGGACCCCACATGGCTACCAGCCCACTTCTTCTGCTTGCTCGTGGCCACAATGGAGCAGAAAACCGAGCGACGTGCCGTTGCCACGGCCACAAGGCGAGGTGGGGGTTGGAGCTGCCCTATGCACCCTACACCGGCTTACCTCAGGGCCCATGCAGTCAGGCCATCCCCACCCCAACACCTGTTTAACCTCGCAGCTGCGGCACCAGTGTGCTTGGCCTCCTGATCCATTGCAGCTGTGAACAAGCAGAAGAAGTGGGCCAGTGGCCATGTGGGCTGCTGCTGCACATGGTTGCTAGTGTTGCCATTGCAAGGCAGGTGTCGGGGCATAGATGGCCTAACTGCAGGGTCCTTGAGTTAAGCTGGTGCAGGGTGTGTAGGACAGCTAGTTTTGGGGGAACCAGGGCAGATGTTGCATAGCCAGATTGCTTCTGGCCTTTTATTGTGCAGAGCTCCAACTAGCACTCCTCCCCCCCCCCACCAACTAGGCATGACATTCACTTGAGTAATTGTTTGTTTATGCAAAACCTCCATATTTAATTTCTCTAACATTTTATGGAGATAGAATGATATTTTATTGGAGGTTCTATGGCTATTACATGTATGTGTGTACATGTATGTGTTCAGGATTCATCATTGCTATCTCCAACATTTCCATTATACTCTCTACAAAACACAGTTGCCTCCAAATCAGATCAATTTTCTTCTATTTTTTTTATTTTGCATTTAAGGGTTCAAAACTGATATCTTTAGCATCTTAAAATTTCACCGAAGCCAAGAAATGCCAAGAAGAAAAAAGGCCATTAGCTCTATTTTCTTGGATGACTTTCCTCTTTGATTTATACTTGTACACAAACTTGTGCAAAAAAGAGAAAGGCTGGTAAACTCCTATATCAAGAGTTTTGTGCCTTCCTCTGATTAAAACGAAAACCCCGCTGTTCATTGTGGAGGGAAATTCCACCTTTATTAAAGTGTTACCAAAAATAATAAAGGAAACTTTAAAAATACAATTAGAAAAATATAGAAAGGGATTGGCAGGCCTCACCTACAGGCTACGGCCTTAGATAAGCTGTTTTTGGCTAGATACTTAAAATTAGTTGGTGATGCCATGGAACGCAAGCAGTAGATAGAAATGTAACTGGATCTTTACCTTTTAGATTCCCGCAATGAGAGTACTTTATGAACAAAAAAAATGAAAAGATTTGGCATTACCCACATGGAGGAATGAAATTGACAGAACCAACTTCTTTGACTAGTGAAAGATCATTGTTGACATTAATCAATGAAATGGAAAAAAATGGAATTAGTAAAGCTAATGTCAATAAAACCTCAAGGGCATGTCAACATAACCAACAGAAGTCAAACATAAAAGTCTTTACCTCTCCTTCCTTTAATCTCGGCATTCTCCATTATCAAGCAATAGTTCTTTTAATTAGATTAATGCTCAGTTGTCCTCCATGTCTAATGATTTCTGAAGGCCTCACTCCAACATATGAACATTTCCTTGCCCATTTCACAGTGTGGGGAAGGTTCAATAAGAAGGTTTCAAGTACTTCCCATTTTTATTTTACTCATCTTGTAGTTTGCTTTTCAAAATAAACTGTAACCTTTTCAAGCTTAAACTTTAAGCCAAGTAGTTCGTGAGCAAACTCACAGTATAATGCAGAGAAAAAAATGCTTGGATAATTGGGTTTCATATTCAACATATATTATTTTATATTCTTGCATTGTACCAAGGCCATTGCATTTTTCCCCTTCCTGTATGAAATGCAAGGCAGAAGATGTTGACTTGAAAAAAAAATCATTCATGGCCTTCTATATATAAATAGCTCAAGAGTGATTTTAAGGAGAAAAGACAGAACTGGAATTTGTGCTTTTTAAAAATATATCTTATTAAAATTTTTAAGAACGATAATAATAATAAGAATCACATCAAACTAAATTAGAATAGAAAAAGTGAAGAGGGAAAAAATAACAAAAAGCTAATAGTGTAATAAGAAAAGAAAATAGAAAAAAGAACTAGATATAAAAAAATATATAAAGGCATAAAGAAGTGACTTCCAATATTCCTCAGAGTAGTTACAAATACAATTATATTTCAACCTTTCTCTCTAAAGTTACATTATAACTCTCTTCTTTCCATAATCTATCATGTCTAATCAAGACTTGGAAATTGTAAAAAAGAGTTAGAATTAGGATTCAATAAAAAGTCTAAATTAGATTAATGTATTTAGCCTGAAAATAAAACTGATGACTTATAACAGATTTCTCATATTTAAAATAATGATGCATAGTGCTAATTTATTACATAAACTGTAAGGCCTTAAAATAAAAAAGAGTAAAACCTAAGGAATTGGACAATAAAAAAGCAAGCATGTTTTAGGAAAAAGCTTTAATGTTTCAATTCTATATTTTTATTTGTTCTATTGTTTACTATTTGAATTCATTTCTTGTTCTATGTGGGTCTTTAAAACCTATTTCTTCTCCATGAGTACTGAAGGTGTCAGATGTATGATATTAAAATGGCAAATTTAAAGGTATTGGTGCTAGTTGACAATTTGAAACAAAGGATAGGAGAGTCAATTTAATTTTGCAGAATTTATAGGACAAGACAGAATTGGGTAGTGACTTTGTTCTGGACTGAAAAAGTTATTGCTACACACTTGCAATAAAGGTTTGGGAAAATTTAAATTATGTTAACAGCAACCCATCTTTCTGTGCTGATATTATTTGATGTACTTGGATGCATTTTGGACTGTGAAACTATAATCCCACAGGACTTCCAAAGAATTAATGCCAATTTTGCTTGTAAAATTCCAAGCTCAATTTCTAGAACACAGTTGTTCTTCTCTTTAAATTAGATTGATAAAACAAACTCATATGTTTCTGACAGTTTCCTTCTGTGTCCGGAATCAGGATAGAAAGATGGGAATAAAGCCAAACACTTGGAAATAATTTATTGCTTCAGATGTTATTATCCTTCAAAATCTCTTCTTAGCTTCCATCAGCATAGCCCCTTTGCAATGGATTAAGGCTGTATGTGATTACTTTAATATACAAATCCAGCATTGACAGATTTATTTACTTATTTATTTTGTATCTCACCTTTATTTGAGTACAGCTTCAGATGGCATAGCTGATGCTCTCACCTCCTATTTTCTCCTCAACAATATTCCTAAAGAGTAGGCTGGATTGAGAGAATAACTCGCCCCAAATCATCAGCTGCCTTTCATACCTAACATGACTAGAATTCCTGATCTCATGGATACTAGCCCAATACTTCAAGAACTTCTCCAAACCAAATTTCACATATCACATCCTTCTGATATTCTAAAGGAGTGGTTCCCAACCTTTGCAGCTTGGTGGCCTAGCTGGGGGGGTGTTGCATTCAAATGATCAGGCAGATTACACAAGGAGTTTCAGTTGCGGGAAGACACACCGAACAGATGTCCGAGCTCCCTTTTTATTTAGCACTGCTTGCTCATCGCAGAGTTATGTTTGCATATGCATAAAATGTTAAAGCTTGTCAGATCCCAATGTGTATCTTCAATGTTGATTTTTTTCATTTTATGTGTCTTGAGATATGGTAGATCCATATTGCTCTTGTATTAGAAAATTTCGTGTAAAAGAACATGATTTTTATTTAGAATATGGTACAGTATACAGAATCAAGAATATCAGCCTTGATAGCATCTATTAGCTTTTGGAGTTTATTTAATTTCTATAACTAACTGTATATATCTCCCAGGAGCCTAGAAAGAGACCACTGGTGACCAAATCACACATAATGATTTCAACCTTTTTAAGAGAGGGATGTTCTCACCAGTCTTGAAGGAGGCAATGGTATTCCCTCCTTAAGAGGTTGTCACTGGATCCTTCCCCACTGGATCAGTTAGTTCTGATTTCCTTTTGCAGAAGTTTGTAGAAAAAGTGGTTGGACAACAGCTACAGAGGGTCTTGGAAGAAACTTCTTCATCCATTTCATTCTGATTTCAGACTAGGGTACACCATGGAGACAATGTCCATCATTCTTGTGGATTATCTTTGGCAGAACCAGGATGATAGTGGTGCTTCCATTCTAGTGCTTCTTCATCACTCAGTAACACTCAATGTTCTCAACCACAATATCTTTTTGGACCAGCTGTGGGGGTAGGAGTGGAAAGCACTGAGCTCTATTTGTTTACATCCTTCCTCAGTAGTTGATGTTAACAGAGAGTAAGGGTCACATCCATGGTTCCTCATTTCTGGTGACTTAGGGCTTGATGGTTTTCTCTCTATTGTTTAACATCTATATGAAACCAGAGGTGAAATCTAGCTGGTTCGCACCAGTTTAGGCGAACCGATAGGGAAAATTTTGATTGGTTCGGAGAACCGGCAAATATCACCTCTGGCTGGTCCCGCCCCTGCCCGCCTGCTCACCGCTCGCCCCACGCGGCATCCAGAGCTTGCCTGGCGCCACTGCAGCTCGCATTGCGCTGCTCCCCGTGCGGCATCCATGCACAGCTTAGCTACACGCGCGCCCCCGCGGTCCCCGGAGCTTGCCTGGCGCATCCGCGGCTCGCATCGCGCTGCTCCCCTCGCGGCCTAGCTAGGTCGCGCCACTCCCCACGGCCCCCGGAGCTTTCCACACTCACCCTGGGAACTTGAGCCTCTGAAAATGCCTGCCGGTTGAATGGAGATGGATTCCCAGGATCGAAAGTATTTCTCAGTGCAGGGCAGGCTGAGGCAGAAGATTGCAGAAAGACAGAGTGAGCTGTGACTCTGTGAGCAACTCAATCTGCCTGCCTGCTTTGCCCCCAACAATCTGGATCCTCATTTTACCCACCTCGGAAGGATGGAAGGCAAGGTCAACCTTGAGCCTCTCAGATTTGAATTCCTGAAGTGAGCAGTGAGTTAGCCTGCAGTACTGCATTCTAACCACTGCACCATAGTGGCTCTATATTTCACAACCTGGTTTTCAAGCCATCTTGGCATCTGTGGAATTTCCATCTCTGAATTGTCCACTAAAGCTTGTGAGTCCAATGCCATGCTAGAGTTTTCATAGTAGTCCGTAAAAAGTTTAGCAAGTTGACCAGATTAATGTCAACACTCAACATTCAACACTCAACACTCATTGAGTTGAAAGAACTGAGGAGTTTGTTATTGCTACCTATATACAAGAATTTGGTCAACTAATGGTCAAAACTAAATTGGCACCAGATAAAGGTTAATGGAATTTATGGGAGGCTGGCTTTGGGACTCTTGTGGCTGTGCAATGATACCATACTGATAACATGTTTAGCCCCACCTTTCAGCTCAGTCTGTTCATCTCCTACAGTCATTGCCCCATGCCATTAGAAAAAATAACGTACAAAAATTGGTTTATTGTTTAAATACATTTAAGTGTTTACACAATAAGAGGACTTTGGATTACTCAAAAAAAGTGACAGTTATATTTGCAACAGCAACATCTAAAACTCTTAATTATTTATCAAAGCTGATACGTTTAGATTATTTTAAACCTACTTTATTTTTCTACAGATTATTAATGTCTGCATGGACTTTGGAGTGAAGAATTGAAATTCCTGTACTCTGCCTGAGACCATGGAGTAAAAGGGTAAAGGGCTCAAGGCTCCTCTCAAAAAGACTTTCTGTGTCTTCTCACACTGGCCTCACCTCCTGCTTTGAGAGAGTATCTTAATGGTGAGAGCCCCTTCTATCTTCCAAGAGACCCCTTGCCTCTCCTCCTTCCCTTCTCCGGCATTGAGAAAAGAAACTCTCTCATCCCCTGCTGCTTTCCTGGATGTATGGTCAAAAAGAACAAAGTGAAATAAACTTCTATAACACCATGTTCTGATTGTGGCAACATGAGGCAAATGATAAGAGGAATCAATATTTATTCTCTCCCATCCCATCTTGGTAATCTCACAACAGATAACAAAGTGAAACAATGGTGAAAGAAAGAAATACATCTGAGATTTTTTTTAAAAAAAAAAGCATTTTCAGCAGCTTAGTTAATTAATTGCTGGGTTTATTCTTGCCTCAAAACTTGAAAGATTCTAGGTCATTTACAGATCTAAAAAATTAATGAATAATAAAGTAAAAATTTAAAAATGCTAATTAAAAGAATAATAAATAATAACAAATTAAATCTCACTTTAGTGAGGATGACACCATTCAGTCCCCAAAGGGGAGAGACACCAAGAGTATTTGATTTAGCCCCAGCTCCCTCCTGTTAATTTTATGCTTGAACCCGTCTGGCAAACTGGGAAGCTATATTCACAGCTGTGTTTTCAATTCAGAATAACAGAGTTGGAAGGGACCTTGGGGGTATGTGTGTCTTTTAGTCCAATCCCCTGCTCAAGCAGGAGACCCTATACCATTTTAGGCAAGTGGTTGTCCAATTCCTTCTTTAAAACCTCCAGTGTTGGAGCACCCACAACTTCTGGAGACAAATCGCTCCACTAATTAATTGTTCTAATTGTCAGGAAATTTCTCCTTAGTTCTAGGTTGCTTCTTCTGTCCACAGCATTGTTGACTTCTTCCTCAGTTATGAGTGGAATGGGTCCATGGGTTGGTGTGCCTTCTGGAATTGGTAGATATGGGAATTCAATGTTGTAGATCTCATTGAAATGATCCTGCCATCATTGCAGGATCTCCTGTTTGTCTTGGAGTTGTTTGTCATCCTTGTCCTTCATGCCCATGCAATGCTCGATGTCGTGTGCAGCCTTCTTCCATGCTTTGGCCAATAGGTAAATGTCCTTCTCCCCTTCCCTTGTCTCCAGGCAGTCATAATGGTCTTGGTAGTGTTCTGCCCTGGCTTCAGCAACTGGTCTCTTGGCTGCTTCTTTGGCGGTTACATAGTTCTTTCGATTCCCTTCGGTCTTATCAGCCTGCCATTTCTTGAAAGTTTGCTTCTTTTCCTGCACTTCCGCCTGCACTTGTTCAGTCCACAGCCATGCTTGTTTGTTAATATAAGGGTGACCTGATTTTGTGACGCCAAGGATTTCTCTGGCAGTGGTGATGACAGACTGTTGACCAGGTGATGTTACTTGTAGCAGCACCGATAGGTGGGAATGCGATTTTTCTGGTCACTGCTTCTTTGTGGTCCTGCAACTTCCACCATTTGATCCTCTTGGGGCCTGTAGTGCTGTTCATTCCCTTATGGCCTTTTATTTTTAGATCTGTGACAAGTAATTTGTGTTGTGGGGCAAGAATATCAGAGGGGGCAACCTTGGTGTTGCATACCATGGGAAGGTCATGTCTTCTCAAGAGAATAAAATCGATCTGACTTCTATTTCCACCACTGCTGGGAGTAATGAGATGTTGCAGATCACGAGATCATTTGCTTCTGCAAAGTCCAAGATTCAAAATCCATCTTCATTGCGGTTTCCATAACTTTGGGGTGTGGGGGGGAGAGATCTCATGAAGTTGGAAGTCTGACTGAACTTTTTTTAAACTGGTAGTCACATGGTCTTCTTTTGTTGCCCTGCACACAGGAGAATGGAGCTGGAAAGCAAGTTAGTGAGGAAATGGTGGGTGTTCTGGAATGGGGTGGAAGTGAGGATTTTGCATTATTTTTGCTCTGGGATGGGGTGGAAATGAGGATTTTGCATTATCTTTGCTTTGGGATGGAGTGGAAGTGAGATTTTTGCATTATAATGCAAAAGTTCTCCTGTGTGCAGGGCAACAAAAGAAGACCATGTGACTACCAATTTAAAAAACGTTCAGTCAGACCTTCCAACTTAGTGAGATCTTTTTTCCCCTGAGAAGTTGGAAGGTCTGACTGAACCTTTTTTTAACTGGTAGTTACATGGTCTTTTGTTGCCCTGCACAAAGGAAAACGGAGCTGGAAAGCAGGTTAGTGAGGGAGTGGTGGCTGCTCTGGAATAGGGTGGAAGTGAGAAGTTTGCATCATCTTTGCTCTGGAATGGGGTGGAAGTGAGGATTTTACATTATCTTTGCTCTTGGATGGGGTGGAAGTGAGGATTTTGCATTATTTTTGCTCTTGTATGGGGTGGAAGTAGTGTGGATTTTGCATTATCTTTGCTCTGGGATGGGGTGGAAGTGAGGATTTTGCATTATGATTACTTATAAGTAAGTAAGAACCAATAGAAGAGGAAAAATCCCTCTCTGTAGATCAGTGTTTTTCAGTCTTGGCATGTTTAAGATGGGCGAACTACATGCTGCCTTGGGAATTCTGGGAATTGAAGTCCATGCACTTTAAAATTGCCAAAGTTGAGAAGCATGGGTCTACACTACAGCTAGAGAACCTATTGTGAAACTTTGTCTAAGGTTCTCAATAGCTTCAGATTATATATATATAAAGTGTGTTCTTTTGTATCTAGAATGGAAAGGTAACCCTGTGTATGTATTCTTCCTGATTGTGTTCAAAAGTTAAAATTGATTCAGAAAAATCAATACAATTTAATGAACATGTTTGTAGAAAAAGCAAAAGTCCACATTTGTGGAAAATATCAGAATTAGTCCAAAACAATTAGAATCCAAAAATCATGGCAAGAATTAAACTGGTCAAAATAAAAACAAGGCAAAATAACCACGGAGTTGTAAAACCTATACACAGAAAAGTGAGAAAAAGATTTTATTGCTTGCCAACTTTGAAGGCCAGCTCCAAACCTAGCTACTCTCCTCCTATTGACTGACTTTCTGGAAAAAAACATCATTTAATGCTGGCTAGGTAAGCTCCAATTTCCTCCAGAGTAACTGGTAACACAATACACAATTAAGAAATGTTATTTGAAATAGGTGCTTTGTAAACTTATCTGTGGCAAGTCTTCCCAGCCACTGTTT
>JANHFL010001702.1:26724-42687 GCA_032468155.1 Oxyrhabdium leporinum | reverse complement strand
ATTACAGGCTGCCCATTTCCATGGGATAGTTACTAAACCTGCCCTAGCTCTTAGTTTTGTGAGGCCAAATTGAGATTAGCCATTGTGCAATCCAGGCTATTTAGTATTATTATTTTTTTAATTACACACAATGAGCCTTGGGACACCTACTCATGAGACCAGAAGTGCAATATATTCTGCTTTACTGGGCAGTTGGGCAGCATCATTTTTGAGTCACAATCAGGACTTGGGTTTTGGAGATCTCTTTTCTGCTATCTGTTCAAGTGAAGGAATTGCCTGAGGGGATGCCCCTCCCCCATGGGATAAGTAGGAAGATATGACTGCTTGTGCCTTAGTGCCACAGAGCTTGTTTATTAGTAGAAGGTTACTTCAAATCAATTTATTTACTGTAGTAAATTAAATTTAATGCAATAATAATAAATTCAAGTGATGCCTTTCCTTTCTATTTATTGTGACCCTCAAGGCAGCTTACAATAATAAATCATGTATTCTATAAGGCACAGCAAAAGAAAAACCAATGTTAAAATAAATCCAAAGTGACTGTGCAAAATAATTTCAGAAAGATAACAGGGATACCTATCAGTCTGGAAATAATCACAAAAGTATTTCTAAATCTCTTCCCCAGCTGGCACTGCCTGTCAGCCTGGGATGAGATGGGTGGGGGTGGGGTAGAATGAGATGGGATGGGCTGGACTAGAGATCTTCTAGTCCAGCCCCCTGCTGAAGCAGGAGAGCCCATGCCATTTCAGACAAGTGGCTGTCCAGTCTCTTCTTAAAAGCCTCCAGTGATGAAGCACCCACAACTTCTGAAGGCTGGTTTAATTGTCCTCACTGTTAGGAGGTTTCTCCTTAATACCAGGTTGCTTCTCTCTTTGATTAGTTTCAATCCACTGAAGAAGAGAAAAAAGATCCTAATTCCAGTATCAATATTAACTAGATAAATGGGTAAATAAAGCCAAAATTGCTACACTGCCTATTACAAATGGCAAGAAGGAATGACAACTCAGGCTCATTTCTTTTCCTTAATATCTGGGTTTCATTTCCCCTCCCAACAGGAAAATAATTCAACTTTTTGCAGCCTGGAACAGTATAGTAGTAAGAGAATTTTCTCAGTATTGCAGTAGCTGGCTTTGAAGTTTCCTGCTTTTATTACATTTTTCTGACATATTATGACTAGTGTAGCAGCGTTAAAGAAGATTGTTTTTTGGAATTCCAGAAATCTTTGATCAGCTTTTAATATCTACTTTGGATTCAGGAACAGGAAGAGTATGCCAGCTTAACACTAGTACCTATTTCTGTGGTTGCAATTGTGAACATAGTGGAGGACTGTTAAAACTTAGTATTTTAAGAACTGTACAAGGTTAAAACGGCAATTTTAAAGCCAGTTAAAATATATTTGACTCAGGCTCAGCAATGAGTTTTAACTTCCTTTTTCCTTTGGATTTTAAAGTTGGAACCAACCTACAGTGAATTAGCTTCCTTTGATGCTTTAGTATAGTATTGACCGAGGGGAGGGGCAGACAGAACAAAAGTCCTAATTGCCTAAATTTACAATAGGTTCCCAGCAGCAGCTGTCACAAAAGAAATGTTAATGCAGTAAAAAAGGTAAATGGAAGGAAGCTAAATCCAACTTAGGGACAATTTAAACCCTACATTGAGTTATTTTAAACTCCTTCCTGCACATTGTGGGTACTTCATTTGTCATGCCAGGTTTTCTCTATTTTTTTCTCCCCTCCCTCCCCTCCTCAAATTAGTCACCACTCTTCTTGTCCTACAGTACTTCTGAATTAAAATCAGAATGGGCAAGGAAGTGCAGAGGGCACATATGGTGCCCATTATTTTGATTCAGCTTCCCTGAAAAAAAAAATGCTTGATGCAACAATCAATTTCTTGTGCATGTTTCTTGCGGCTCTTAGAGGAGCATTGTTGTTATTTTCCTACAGATACAGATTGGAATATCTGCAAATATAACAGATGGCCATCATTTTTTCATGCTTCAGCCATGAAGCAGGGGGCTAGGTGTCATCCAATGAGCTTCCACCCAGCCATCTAGCCAACCGCATCAGAGTAGTTATCACTTTTATGCTTGCTCAATTTTTTTTACTTCCAGTACCATGTACAGACATAATTTCTCTTCTGTGCACAATCATCTCTCCTGTATTCCTTTTTATAACTGTGACTCCCAAGTTTGATGTTGTAATTAGTTAAAGCATCCTATAAAATTAAAATTGTTTTTCAGGAAACATGTGAAGAACCCATTTCAAGCTGTGAGGATCTCCCTTTAATTAAACACATTTTAAGTGTGGTGTTTTTTTTAATCTCCTCCATAAGTACTAAATAGTATTGCATTTTATGATAATCAGTGCAACTGGGAATTGCTGTTTCAGCTATTCAGACTGATTTGCACGGAGTTCTTTGATTTCATGTTTATGTTCAGGGTGTAGGGTGCATTCCATAAAAACTGCTAATTTTTTTATCTGGATCCAAATCAGAAGTGGGTGTGCCTGATTAAAGTCACTTCTGGGGTTGAGCAGATTCATGATGAGAAAGAATATAGAGCCTAACAGCTAAATATGTCTTTTTTGGCAGCTGTAGCCCAGCAAAGTATGTATTTGTTACTGTTTGTTTATGTGACTATGTGAACTCATGTATGATGAATGAAGAAATGAAGGGTGTGAAATACATAGCAGCTGATTTATGCATTGTTCTTCAGTGAAGCGAGGAATAACTACTTTAAGAAACTCAGGCAACCATCTTCAAATGTAGGCTTTAATTTAACAGGGGCAGAGGTTACAAAATAGAAAAAGGGCTTCTACACACACACACGGGGGGGGGGGCGCATGTGTGCATATATGTATATATTTCTCTTTTTGCTTATTGGGTATTTATGTTGGATGCTGCCACACACTGTTTGAGTTGGGCCTCCTTCTTAATCTTGAAATAAATAAATTAATATGATTCACTTAAGTGTTTTCAATAGCCCTATAATAGAATCAACAACAAAAATGGAATTATCGATGCTGGCATTTGCTAAAAGAAGAAGATGAAGCAAGCGTGATAGGAATGGAAAGGAAGGACTTGCTATGGGACGGGAAGTCAAACCCTGAGGAATTAGTGGCATGCCAAAACAAAATGGAAAATTGAAGAGAAAGAAATAGGTACATAACTGGCTGTGGTTGTTTTATATTATTGTATGTTCGTTATATTTATATCCGTCTTTTTCTTACAAATTCAAGGCAGTTTATTGGGAAGGGGCTCTCCTATACTTTTTACTTGTAACAACTGTGAAGTTGGGCCGATAACTTGTGTATCTGTGGGGCAGGGGATCAAAACATTCAAGATAGGGAGAATTATGATTAATTTGCCTCCCCCTCCATTGCATATCACTTTATATAGTCCTCCAGAATTTTCATTGTTAAGTAGACAGGTACCTACATGATCAATTCAGGGAGAATGGGTACCCACAAGTGTTTATCACAAGATGGCTATGCAACATGCAAGAGAAAGAAAGGAAGAAAGAAGGTACAAGACCAACTACATGGCACACCCTGCCATACATCAGAAACATTTGGAAGCAGTAGAAGACAACTTTTGAGATCTGCAAGTGGGCATCATCCATCACGCAGAGGCTTCCATACAAGGACAAATCATGCAACACAAAGATCATTTGGAGGTGGAAGAAATTTCTAATGTAATCTACTGGATTCCCTGCATGAATTGCCACTGTGACTATATAGGACAGATGGAATGGAAGCTAACCACCAGACTAAGAGAACACAAGCAAGCGGTTAGACAAGGAGACCCGAACTCATTGGTAACCTCACACTGCAGTGAACAAGGACATGCATTCAATTTTGCAGCTACTATGATTGTTGGCTGAGCAGGGACAAAAATAGCCAGAGAAATAATTGAAGCCTCGGAAATGGGCTCCTTGACAGTGAACAGGAGTTCTGATTTACACCAGCTTATCAGGTACTTAGGAGCTGAGGGCATATAGGCACAAGAAACAACGACTTAATAGCCAGCCA
This sequence comes from Oxyrhabdium leporinum, assembly GCA_032468155.1. NCBI lineage: Eukaryota > Metazoa > Chordata > Lepidosauria > Squamata > Cyclocoridae > Oxyrhabdium > Oxyrhabdium leporinum. The sequence continues at coordinate 38,659 of JANHFL010001702.1, read as the reverse complement.
TCAACACCCTAATTAACAACTAAAATCAACACACAACCAGGCACCATATAAATACAATATGTAAAACAGCCTAGTGCACATATTCTGGAAAGACAGGTTCCTTGATAATGGAACCTCAGGTATAAGCCTGAAAGCTTAGAAAAATAAGCCTATGGTGCCGGTGACTGACTCAGATTGGATCCTACAAAAAAAACACCATTGTTACTGAAAGTCTTTCAACTTTAAAACTTTCAACTTTAAAATATTATTTTTAAGGTGCTTCCAAAAGAACTGCTTGCGGCCTATCAAATAAAGTTGCATTTTAGATTTTTGTGAGGGCAAACCAATATTGGGCATCTTATTTTCAAACCTTTTCCTACTGTCAATCAAAAGGGAACTGCTCTTCTTGGCCTATCTACCAGAGCTCCAACATCAGTTTTCTGATTAGCTATGACTCCATTAGTCTCCATCAGCCTATACTATACAAACCTTTGGTGGATTGCTTTTTGTACAATCTTGCATTATGAGAACTGATGATTGAATCTTTCATTTTGTTTTCTTTGACAGAATAAGAATAGCAGAATAATAGAGTTGGAAGGGACCTTGGAGGTCTTCTAGTCCAACCCCCTGCTCAAGTAGGAGATTCTATACTATTTCAAACAAATGCTTTTCTCTGCACTCTTTCCAGAGTCTCAACATCTTTCTTATATCTTGGCGACCAACTTTAACAAAACAGTGATTCAAAAAAGAATTTCCTTACTCCCACAGTTGCTAGATTTGCTTAAGAGTCTTTTGGGGAGGCAATTCGTAAAACAATTAGATACCAGTGAACAAAGAATATCAAATTATCCCTATCTTATACTTGCTAAATCTCTGAAGAAACTGTACAAATGTAGTGAGACAGAAATTACTTTTTTTTTATTTATTAAATTTATATTGTGAGATATATGCTATCTCACAATAGAGCACAGGTGTCAAATTTGCCACGTCACGTTACTATCACATAACGTATCGCAATGTTTTTTCCCTTCGCGGAGCTGGGTGGGCGTGACCTGCACGTAATACATCCGGCCCATGGGCCGCCATTTTGACACTCCTACAATAGAGTAATACTTTTAAAGAAAATGTTGATTTCACTTCAGCAAAACTTAACCTTCTGTGTACTTGGTATCTGTAACAAATCTCTTCACAAATTTAAATGGTTAGAATGTAAGCTAATTGGTTATTTCCTTGGAGCCCCCTCCCACACCCTTGGCTTTTTTTTTTTTTAAAAATAGACATTTTTTTGGCCAAGAAGCCAACCCTCAGTGTAATGTTAATTATATAGCTTGAGGATTCCTGCTTGAAAGGTTGAATGGCGTACGTATTGAAGTCTTGGCCAGTAAAACCATTTCTTTCATTGTAAAGACCTGTTTTGAAAAGTGACAGCGGGAAACCATATTGATTTAATGCTGGAAAGAGTAGAATAATAATCTCTCTCTCTTGGGAACCAGCCATGTTACTGCAGTATGGATGTTTTCAGATTGAGCGCTCCTACACTATCAATCAAAAACAAAGATGTTTGGCCTCCTCTAAAAATTCCACATTTGAGACAGGTAATTAATTATGGAGTCCTTGGTGCTCTTTGAGCTTAGTTGTTTTCGTACAGATGTTTTATTATCCAAGTAGATAACATCTTTGGAGGCAGAAGGGAGTGGGGTTTGCTCTCAGAGGTAACTGAAGATGTTACCTAGTTGGGCAACAAATCGTCTGCAATTAAATAACCAAGCTCAGAGAACACCAAGGACTCCACCATTCAATCCTGAGCTACAAATATTTTCTTCCATTGGCAGGTAATTATGGACAAGCTCTCATAAAGAAACATCATTTTAACTGAGCACGTCTCAGTGGAGACATCTAAAGCTTCAGAATGTTTCTTTAGCTTTGCATCCATGTAGAAATGGTTTGTGGTAGCTCTGCACATCTATTACACATATTTATACAACAATATGTATAATAGATGTGCAGACCTATTGCCAACCATTTCTAGAGGGATGCAATGTTTTGCATATAGTTATTTTATATCTCAGAATTGCATTTCTATAATGTTCTAAAGTGACTTCTCAAGGCATTTTATACATTTACCTTAGATATAAAATAAAACAAAATATGGACACTTCTTTTACATTAGTTAAAATGGATAATCATTATTATTCTTTGGCAACCTCAGGATGATTGGCTAGGTCTTCAATGGCTCTGCTTGCATCAGAGATGGCAGAACATATGGTAAAATTATTTACATTGTGGTTCTTTTACTAGTCATATATCTAATTTGGCTCAATAAAAACACACTAACAAAAAGTATTTTATTCAGATTGGATGGATTCATGTTTCATATTTGGGGCAGATACGCTGGCAGTTCTAAATGGCAAATTTGGATTATCCTGGATCATTTCTGATTCTACAGCGTTAGAGCGTAACCTCTTCATATACAACAGCATTTTTCTTTCAAGATATATTAGGTGTTCATCAGCTGCTTATATTTCATTCATGATAGGCTGCTATGTCACCTTGAATGATGTTGCTAAATTGCAGTTCAATGGGCTGCGGCCTAGTTATGACAAGTCAGAGGTTAAATGATTTGGGAATAAAATGTCATTTTACAGAAGACAAATTAATCCCCTGAGGCTTGCAGAAACTCTTGGTTTCTTTTCAGTTGTAGATTTAGAGTTTATTAATTTTATTAACTGAGGGACGAAAATAAACATGGTTTGTTCACATTTCCATCTTAATTACAAATTTTATTATCTGCTGCTGCACTTTAAAAAAATTTTAAATGATTAGTTTCAGCCACAATAGCATTGGAGGTGTTGTTTCCTTCTGTACGTGTCACTTAAAATACTGCATGGGTGGCTGAGAAGATTAATTACTGTTTGCTATAAAGAAGACAAGTGGTTTAATATGTTATATATACTCAGTTTGTCATCCTCGTAAAAGTTCTGTACCCCAAATGTGGCACTTTTTTTTCTCACCGTCTGCAAGGTTCACATTTTATAGTATATCACCGAATGTGTTAATGTGTATTCAAACCAGTGCTTTAATGTTTAGAAACATTAAGGGTCACAAAATAACCCTGATGATCTTGGTTTGGAAAACCTGAATCCTTCTGACTCATTGAGACATTCCGTAGGAACAGAATATGTGTTTAATTAAAACAGTGCTGGTGCATGCTGTGCTATTAAGGACATGAATTATGCATCAAGTAGTCTTTTGCACATCATGTGTGTGCATGTATGTATACATACACATTCCTGTTAGCTACTTTAAAATATTCTGTGCTTCTGGGTGCTCAAAGTATTTCAGATATGTTACGTCAGTAATCTATTATGTCATCTTCATTGGCAGGTTATTATTATCCATTGCAAGAATTTAGGAAAGGCTGAAAGGTGATGGATTATTACCGATCTCATGGACTTCACATTTCACAACTGTAAATTATAGAGGCAAAGCATATATGATAATTACTGCAGCCTGATCTGCATTTATAAAAAAAAATCACTCCTATCCATGATTTTTGTCCAGGGAAAGTCTTATGATGGCAGACACTTATTTAAGAATAATTTAATTTAATAATTTAAAAAAATATTTAAGAATAAAATGAATAGAATAAATAAAGAATAAAATAAAAGGTCATTTGCCAAGATATCCTGAGGAATAGGTATGAAAAATGAAAAGTGTCCATCTTCTTCAGGGGCTAATTGCTCTTCAGAATCATATGAAATAATTTGCTATAGATTAAAGCTTCTGTATGCAGAAGTACCTCAGTTTAAAAAATGGAGCATTCCCTATTATTATAAGGCTAAATTAGGCAATCTGATAAAATTACTTTTGCTCTTGGATCTGCTGCAAATAGAAAAAAAAGTTTTGATGTTGCTGCATGCAGTGCTCAGAATGATCACATTTGTGAATAAAATCAAAAGTTCTGTAAGGTTCACATGTATACCAGTAGGCAGAAAGATTTTATGCATATCAGAGCTGTGCCATACTTTGGATTTGACCTCCAAAGCAGCGGTCACCAACCAGTGGTTTGCAGACCACTGGTGGTCCGTGAGAAAATGTTGGTGGTCTTCAGAAAAATTATTTGCATTTTTTATATTGCACTAAATACTATTTATCCTTTTTTAAAAATCATATTAGTGGTCCACGGGATTTAAAATTATGAATTTAGTGGTCCCTGAGGTCCAAAAGGTTGGCAACCCCTGCTCCAAAGGACAAATCCAAGACATCTTCCATGCCTTCCTTAAATACTCTCATATGCACCAGGACAACTTTTAGAGATCAAGGCCAAAGTACAGCACAGTTGTAATCAATTTATATCAACCTGTCAAATTTTATGACCTTACTCCTACGTTTAACAAGTTAGACCACTTTTATAGCCACATTAGCTAGTATGGCAAAACATAATAGCAAAAAAGAGCCTAAATGATCCATATGGGAGCCATATCCAAACTGCACATTTGGCCGCATATGACACAGAACAGGTGGTTTTGAATAGGTAACCTGTACAGGTAACATTGAGGAAGAGGAGAGCATATGGCTGGAGATTGGCAGGTGCTAAATATTCTAAAAATTGAGAATGATCCCACTTTGTATAATGTCTAATTCTGTTTAGATAAGGGGGAAAAAAGGAAATTGGAAAAAAGTTTTATTCAATCAACACTAAAAAACAATAATAAACAAATATTTATCTTTATTGGGGAATGTATAACAGACTGCTTGTCTGATATGCAAGATATTTATTAAATTTATATACCACCCATGTTGCTGTGTGGGACTGTAAACCCCAACTATATAACTATATGGTACAAAAATGGAATTAGATTGTCATGCGTCATTACATATTGTAATACATAACAGTCATTTCAAGAGAGCATGCAGTAGTATTTATTGAATTTCCAGTTCTTCACTCATTATATTTTATGATACTGTACACCCTTTTGTTTCTCTGAAAAAATAGAAAGATAAATACAGTTCTCTTAAAGAGCTTTTGTTTTATTCAGTTAATTCATTCCATATGTATGTATATGAGGATGTTTTTATTCTTTAGCTGAAATTATTCATTCAGATATAGGGGGAAAATCTAAGGCATAATCCACCTAGTCTTTCTCTCTGAAAAGTGCTCCCAGTACTCTGATTTGGGATATGGAGAGAATCTGTTTTGCATATAAAAGTTTTAAGAAGCCAAGTTATGGAGTTGATATTTTTTAAACATCATTTTAGTAATTCTACATCAAAGCTGAAATCAGAGTAACAAATCTGGTATTCGAACTATGTATTTGTACAGCTCAGTAAAGTTTAAATCATAATCCACCAGTCACTTACTGTCTAAATCCATTAAATGGATTTGTGCATCTCATTTTCATACAGCTGCTGCAGACATAACACAAATAACTATTGAAGCATGCACTCGCCTTACACAATATGTACAATGCAGGAGGAAGGAGGGAGATGGAAAAACTATAGCCTTGCTTCCAGGAAGCCGTTTTTTATCCACTGCAAAGAGAAGTCTGATTTTACATGAGAAGTTGGTAGTGGAAGAGATTTATAGAAATAACAAAACAACAACAACAATAATTGCAATGAAATGTAATAATAAGAATTGGTAAAATAGAGAAAGTCATAGGAAATGAAGAAGCGAAATACTACTACTACTACAACTAATAATAATAATAATAATAATAATAATATAACAAAATTTGTGATTTGCAAATTGAAGTTGAGTGATTATGGGAGAAGAAATCAATGGTTGTACCAATACTAATAGGAGCCCTTGGAGCAATACCTAAAGAGCTGCCTAGATACACGGACATTGCCTTAATATTCTTTTTTACTTGAATAGCTATCCTAAGAATAAAATAGAATTCTTTATTGGCCAAGTGTGATTGTTTCCGATGCGTAAGCTCTCAGTGTATATACAAACAACAAGTGATAAATCATATAATAATCATAAATACAATAATCATAAATCATAAGATACTGCACTCAGTGATATTCATAGGATACTAAATAATCAACACAAATCATAATAGGATACTAAATAAAAGCAATCAACATAAATCATGAGATACAAACAGCAAAGTTACAGTCATAATAAGCTAAGGAAATAAGTAATAGGAAAGATGAGAAGGATAATAGTAATAGTAATACAGCCCTACTAGGTGGTTTGACATCCCAGGGCATAAGACAGTGTTGTGGGAATTAGTTTAGCTGAATGATAGCATGAGGGAAAAAACTGCCTTTGTGTCTGGTTGTTTTGGTGTGCAATACCCTGGCCTATAGAGTCGTCTTGAGGGAAGAAATTGAAACAATTTATGTTCAGGATGTGAGGAATCTGTAGATATTTTCACAGCCCTCTTTCTGGCTCATGCACTATATAAATGGAAAGCAGGCTGGTTGCAATTATTTTTTCTGTAGTCCTAACTATCTGTTGAAATCTGTGTCTGTCTTGTTTGGTTGCTGTGTCAAACTAGACAGTTATAGAGGTACAAATGACAGACTCAATTATTCCTTTCTAAAAGTGTATCAGCAGCTATACTAATTACTAATTATACCAACTAATAATACTAACTCCTTACTAATAATCCTTACTCCTTAGATTTCTATTCTAAGTAATCACTTCTTGACCCTCCGGTGTCTGTTTTTGCTTGTTTTAAGATTGAATTCTAGGGCCAGTGAGTTGCATTGTTCTAATATTTTACAGTCACCGAAGGATCATTTTGCGGGTAAGAAGCAGGCAGTATTGGACGATTTAAAACTTTATGATGGACCCATCAGCTTTATTAATCTGGAGCTGATGTAGCAAGATTGACAAAGTGTAGATATTCTGACATGTCAGGCTTGACATATAGCTGTGACTTCATTGCTTCCCTTCTCACCAGTGCCTGGGTCATAAACATAGTACTATTAGAGACTGCTACTTGGGGATGACAGGGAATTGGATGGAACAGAACGGAACAGAACAGAACAGAACAGAACAGAATAGAATAGGAATATTGTCGCTTTTAACGTACACTAATCAGCATACATTAAAATGAAATTTTGTTGCATTCGGCTCTCAAATTATGCATATACACACACACACATATGACACAGAGAAACATCGCAGTCTACTTCAAATGTATACATATACATGGCGAAAAAAAGAATCTTGCAAGTTTACAAGATGGATGGCATAAGGAACAAACCTGATAAAGAATCTAGTAGTCCCACTATAGATACTTCAAAACCCCCTCCCAGAGGGGAGCAACTGAAACAGATCGTGAAGTGGGTGTTTGGGGTCTCTAACAATGCTTTGAGCTCTAAGCACAAAGTGCCTATAAATAGTATCCTGAATAATGGGAAGTGAGCTTCCTATAATCTTCTCAGCTGTCCTCACCACTCTCTGTATATGGACCTTCTATCTGAGGCACTGCTGCCACCAAACAAAAAACAATGGTGCAGTTTGTTAAAACACTCTCAATCATACCTCTGTAAAAAAAGTAGCCAGGACAAAAAAAAAAGTGGCAAGGACAGTGTGGAGAGTGTTCTGCCTGGTGGCACTTATCACAAATAATCCATGTTCTTTAGTACTCCATGCCTAAACAGGGATATATTTTTGGCTTCTTTTAAAGCTTCACCTTTTTAGTTGCCTTCCTAATCACTTACTCACATTAGCAATTCCCCTTTAATTGATTTTTTTTTAAAATAATTCTGCTTTTTATTGGATTTGCAAGGAAGGATTCTTTGCATTAAGAACAATTCATGCTTCAGTCAATCAATTAATCCATTAAGACTTTCAAGCAGGGTTATGATTAGAAAACAGCATTATATTCCCCCACTATTTCCATGATATGCCAAGACCTGAAAGCTAAACTCGAGAGATCTTTGAACCTTGAGATCTGTTTGAAGAATGCATACATTAAAATGGCACCTCAATGAGTGGCTATTCATTTCCATGATTGTTAGATGTGTTTGCATTCCAGTAGATACATGTAGATGTGTGGATGCTGTTGTTAGCAGCATTATAAAATTAGATTTAATACCCATGTAGTTTAACAACTATTACTTGTGTAATATTTGTATTTAAATAATTCTGTTGAAGTTCTAAGAAATCATTCTATAGTATAGCAACAGTTTATGACTAATATTGTTTATGCTTCTATTTGGGAAAAAAATATCTATCTTGCTATGTGTGAATAAACTGACCGGAAAAGGAATAATGTTTCAAAATTCAAAATTATTTTATTGTGCGAAGTATCTGCCCTAATATCATTTTTTTCAGGAGCAATACAAGTAAAGGTAATGATATTCCAAGTGCATTTTTTCTTCGCTGCCATGAAGTTTCAAGCATCTTTCTAAGTGGAAAATAAGAAATGTATTGTTGATCGCACATTTAAAATTGTAAATTGCGAGAGCTGTGACAGTTTAAGGGAGATGATGAACAACAATTTTTCCACATCTCTTTTCAATTTGCAAATGTTTTGCCTACTCAAATGAGAAGATGCTTCTAATTAGACAAGATAGTTATTGTGCATCCTGCCAAATTGATTGTGATGTCATTCAGTAACTTTTGGTAGATTACACATAATGCATGAACCCTGATTGTTCCACAAAGTAGGAAACAACTCTTCAGCAAAATTCTCACCAGCAGAGTTCCACTTCTTACTTAGACCTGGCTCTTGAGAAAAACTGTTTTTCCAACGTACACTGAACCATTAAACTTTTGTCCACAAACTTCTATCAGAATCTACATTGTCCACAAACTTCTATCAGAATCTACATGGCCACCAAAGCATCTGAAGCATCTTTAGATGATATCAGTCACTCTTATAAAAGGCCAAATTAATGCAACATGCCAAGAGTTATGAGCTTTCAGTGTTCTCATATGAAATTTCAAGTAATAGTTTTCAGTGTATCACAAGCAGTCATGTTAAATCTTGAGGGTAAGTTATTGAAGTTTTCATTTGACTGCTTAATATATATTTAAAAGGAGGTTTAAAGGAGGTTTAATTGTCTTCTCTGCAGTCATATTTTAATTCCAGTTTTGTGTTTTGGAAACCGGTGGCAGAGTAACTGGTTAATAAGCTCCTCATGTTGAATAACCCTGTAAAAACCATTTCTATTCTTTGAAATCTTATCACAAAAGGTAAAGTTCATTCTTTAGTGGAACGGCTTGAAGAGCCACAGGAAATGTCACCTCCTTGATTGTATTCTTTAACAGGTTGTACTTTTGGACTGTTTCTCTCTTCTGCAACTGAAATGCAAGATGTTAGGGAGTTCTCATGCCAGTATGATGCAAACAAGGTGAATGGAGCGGCATTGTTAAAGAGCTGACTTTCCACAAATGCTGGCCACAGATATGGTTCAGAAACTGTATATTTAAAAGTGGCTAGGGCTTTCATTGAGGCCTCTTGGTTTCAGCAGGCTATTGTTGTCTCTTCAATAAATATCACATGGTGTCACTGGTTAAAGTTAGTTGGGAGAGAAGTCAGTCATTCTACCAGGAAAGATTCAAATGTAACCTGGTGTAGTTGTGTATTTAAATACTTAACTCGTTTTTTTCTAACTCGCTCTTCCAGTAAATGAATTGAAACATTTTGAAGATGCTTTTAAAAAAGCATCAACGCATGAATTCATAGAATCTTTCTCTAGTAGAGAATTAATGAAAATAGGTTTACAAACCGAAAACAAGAGCAATCAAGTTAAAATGTAAAATCTGAAACATTGGAATGGGACAACTTGCTGCAGCCATGGACAACTTGTCACAGGATAACTCGCTGCGGGACAATTCAACTGTTCAATTTAATCATTTAAAATAATTTTTAAAATATTTTATTTTTTGTCATTCATGTTTCATTTTATCCTTCCTTTAGCGTCCTTTCTTTAATAATTCTTTTCCACTATTTGTTTAATATTAGTATAATTCTTGTCCTGTGGAGAGTTGTCCCACAGTGAGCTGGCCATGTCAAGTTGGCTGCAGTGAATTGTCATAGGCGGTCATCTGAAGCCCCTCAGTCTATAAGGGCTTTGAAAAGGAAGGGGAGAGGCTAGAGATGCTTTCTGAGAGAGGACATTAGTTGTGAATAATTGAAACATCTATGCTTCTTTTGTCCATCAACTTCACAAGTGATACTAATGGGCATGAGCAACTCGTCATTGCTGATCATACCCAGGACAAGTTCATGCAAATAATAAAAAAAGCTGATTGCAAGCCATTGACAGTTTTGAAAGTCAGCACAGTTTACATTTGGTTTAGAAACAGGCCAACATCAATTAAATCCAACTAAATAGGATTGCACAGGCTTCATAATCTATCAGGTAGCTATTTTCTACATTAGCTGAAGATTCCATTTTCACTAGCATCTGAGAAATAACAGCAAGCCCAAACTGTCAACCTCCATGCAGTGACATTATTATGGAAATACTGACACTAGTACCTATGTCATAGTGACCATGTGTCATCATTTGCTTCTTTTGACCGTGCTTCCAGACACCCATACCTGAATGGCCCAAAGTTATCCAATGTGTTTCCATGGCTAAAGTTGGACTTGAAGTAAATCTACCTGATACTGATCTAGCATCTTAACCACTACACGCACTGGCTCTCCAAGGCAGCATGTCTCCAAATACCACGTGCAGGAGAATAATGGCAAAGTCTTGATCTCCTGCTTGCAAGCACCAAGAACAACTGGTTGACCACTGTGAGAAACAGAAGTCTGAACTAAAATTGTCTTCGGCCTGACCCAGCAGGGCTCTCCTTATGCTTTCTTTATGCTTCATGCATTCCTACAGTTAAATGGTTAAGAAGTGAGAGAACCCCATTGTAAAGTAAATTTGGGATGTTGGGGCAGAGTAGAATTATTGTATAGCTATGTTATGGACGCAACAACAATGTCTAATCCCATTCATGCCTTTTTGTCTAAAAACAATTGCTTGATGATGTACCAAGAGGGGAATCTCTATTGAATCCAGTGGGATTTGCATCAATATCAATGTGCATGAAAATCACGGTTGTACCATATATCTAGGGATTGAGCAGCATGCTCAACAGAATCTTTTGGTGTCTGCAATGTTAAATTGTGCCATGCCAGTGGGGGTTTGCTTTTCTGAATGATCCGCCTAGACTCTATTGTTTTCAAAAAGAAGTAGACTAGACACCTTTTCAACATGCTAATTTATTATATGCAGATAGGAAGGAGAGCAGTTGCTAATATTTAGGAATATTTCAAGATGAACTTCGATTCCAGAGTGCGTAATCTGAAGACCAGCTGATGCTTTGGATGGTAATTCCCATCTGCTTAGCTAGGATGGTCAACGATCAGAAACAGTAGAATTTCAGAATGTAACCTAATTCTTGTCTATAAAATAACTACTGTATGAATGAATAGAGGAGCCCAGCTTGCAGAGATTCTGTGCTTTGCTTCCCCAACCTTTACCTACTTTGTGGACCAGCAGGGGGTGGGAGAGGGAGTGATTCTATGTGAGTGGCTGGCAAGTGCGCACGCATGCACAGCTCCATTTGCGCAAACGGTGTGCGCGCATACCTGCCGCTCATGCAAATAGAGCTTGTGTGTACACGCTTGCCTGCTGCTCGTGCAAGTGGGAATGCGCATGCACATGCGCTCAGCTGCTGTTTCTGCGGCCCGGTTGCAAACAGCTCATGACCCACTAGTGGGCCGCGGCCAAAAGGTTGGGGACCCATGCCTTAGCAGACTGAGAGTATTTTATTATACTTTTCTAAGCTGTTAATTAAATTTGTTTCTTACAATAAATATATCAGTTGGTACATTTTCTAACTTGCTCACCCCAACACAGTTCCTCAGCCAAATATCGGGCTGTTTCTCTGTCTGTCTGTCTCCCTCCCGCCACCCCCATTGAAGACTTTCACCTTTTTGTAGCAGGGAGATTTTGGTCCTCCTGAGATTCTGTCTCCTTAGAA
>JANHFL010001702.1:1416-16254 GCA_032468155.1 Oxyrhabdium leporinum | reverse complement strand
GCGAGAGAGAGAGAAAGAGAGAGAGAGAGAGAGAGAGAGAGAGAGAGAGAGATCTGTTTGGCATAGGGATCCAAGATAAAGCATTCCTAACAAATGTCATGGAGCCTGTGCTTGAATAGATGTAGGTATAAAAGTAAAGATAAAAGTTTCTCCTGTCCAATCATGTCCATCTCTAACTGGTGGTGCTCATCTCTGTTTATGTCAGATCTGCCACAGCTAGGTCCCTAGGAAAGAAAAACCCACAACTCAATTTATTGGAAGTGGTAGGGTTTTTTTTACTAAGGATTAGTGGTTGCAGAGAAAGTGAGGCTAGATCTGAATATTTCCATGCAGAGGTTGCAAACTTCCCCTTTGTTCGGAATGTTTTGGGAACTGCTTTAATGTCAGGCATGGCTTGAAGAGGTTTCACATTCTTTCCCAAGCCAACTGTCCTTGGATGCCTGGATAATTCCAGTTTGACACCTCTGGTTCCTCTCAGTGTCTTTCCCTCCTCCCCTTACATCCTTCTTCTTTCCTCCTGCTCCCATTTCCCCACATTTCTTCTCCTCCCCCCTCCATTTATGGAAGGATGCCAGCAAAGCACAGTGAAGTGGCTGAAGAAGGCGGAGCTGGCAGTTTCTTAGCCAAGGGAACCAGCATTGTCTAAAGACATTTCCATAGGCATGTAGCCAGCATGACTATACACCGAGGTGGAATGAACACTGTTACCTTCCCACCAAAGTGGTACCTATTTATCTACTTGCATTTGCATGCTTTTGAACTCTTAGATTGGCAGGAGCTGGGGCAAGAATGGACGCTCACCTTGTCATGCAGTGCTCAGGTCTCAAAACCGGGCTGTCAGCTTTCCAGCTGACAGTTTTCCAGCTGACAAACTCAGCTACTTAACCACTGAGCCATCGTCCCACCCAATTCCCCAGATATAGATAAATGTAAAACCATGATTCCATGTTCTTGTACTTCAACAGTTCCACTAAAATTTGGTCCTTTGATTTAAAACTTTAGTATTCTTGATGTGATTTCTTCCAATTCTGATGGTGAACAAAAAGACATAGGCTGACTTTAGTTCAATTTGGAACCAGGCTTAGTGAAACTTAGAACATAAATTCATACATCACATTAAAGCATGGCTTTTTAACTATAGTTTATTAAGTAATCCCATTTGGTTTAAAACAAACCATGCTTTAGTGGTTTGTGGCTAGCTTCATACAGGAGAATAAATTAAACTGAAATCAAACTAATTGTATCCGATCAGTTATTGTGATGGATTTGTACTCTAAATATAAGGTAGCTTGGATCTAATCCACACAGTGCCTATTTCTCCTGATTATTTACACTTGATGCTTTGTTATTCAGTGTTTGCAGATGTTTTTAGTTTTATAATTTCATTTGTACATCAACCTTAAATTAATATTAAACATAAAATATTTCCTCTCATACTAGGCAAAATTTAGTTATCTAGCTCTAGTTATCTAGTTAGTAACTAGTTATTTAGTTATCTTTTATCTTGAGCAAATTGCAGTTTTGGGTTGTTTTGAAAAACCAATTGTCTGCATTCTGGGTCTTTAGTGAGAAAAGTAAGGATAAGAATCATGGCCCAATCATGCTGCAGCAGCAATTACTCTAAAAATGGAATAAAATTATAGAAAATAACCAAAAATGGTGATGAACCAGCAGGAAATTATTTGAAAGAAAAGTAGAACTAAAAGTGCCTCTTAATTCAGAGCTAAAAGAATGCAATTTAAAAATACATTTAAAGCAATTATAAACAGCAGAACTGAAATAATATTTAGTAAGTCTTTACTAGATCTAAATAAAGAACCACTATTGCTTCAGTCTTAGAAAACAGGGGCAACGTTTTCATCCCTTTCTCAAGAGGAATTCAACAGATTTAAAAATATATCTCAGTTTATCAGAAATCAGTTAACTAATGGATAAAGTATTTTTAAAACAACAAGGATAAAGTATGACCTTAATGAAGTAAAAAAATCATAGAAATCTATTGTAAAGTTGTCTTTCATAAATGCCAGACAGAAATTTATACATATTTGGAATATAATTAATTCAACTTGCTCTCTAGGATATTCCATATATTAAAATGCTTGTTTTATGATCATCATGGTTACATGTTTATTTATATTCTATTTTTATTTTAAGCAAACGTAACTTGCATTTACTAAATATGGACAAGTTCTTAATATTTGCAATCAAAGTAAGAATTATAGTGATAACCTATTTAATGAATTAATGAAAAGTTAGGAGCGTTAATGCTAGTTTGATAGAGTGAGCCTATTTATCTGTAATAATAGTTCATTATTAAACGCTTGAGCCATATTCTCTTAGAAATGTATCAATTACATTTTGATTTTTGTGTTCATATATGACCTTGAAAATATTCTTTTTTTCCTCTCTGGCATTTATTTTGAATTGATTTTACTATAGCATTAAGAGAAGAAATATTTTAAAGATAGCTCTGAACAAATGTATGTGTAATTAGATTTCCTTTTTAAATCAAAAAAATTAAGATGAATTAAAATGCAATAGAAAGGTTGCAATAATGCCACAAAATATTAATAAGATTAGGTGATGTTTTTGATGAATTAATACAATTACTTTTCATTCTCCTGCTTTGTTATATATCTATTAAAAAACATGGTATCCATGAATGTCTAATGCAGACATTTCAAACGCTATTCTCAGGTATTAAAAAATCCACCTTAGCAATTGATTGCAGATCTTCCCTCTCTCCCCTTCCTCCTTCTTTTGGCTTTTCTAGCAGGCAGTTGCTCAGCTACCTCCTCGTCTCTTCCTTTGAGAGCCAAGATCTGATGTAATTCATTTGATTATTTAAACAGTATTGTTAGTTCTTTTCACTCGTCTAGTGTGAGCTGGTCGCACTGAGTATTTTCCCAAGAGCCTTGTAATTTGAATGGAAGCAGCTTGAAATAGAGACACTGTCCTTAGTGCTGATTTGACTTACAGAAGGCTCAGCCTGGTTTCTCCCCCATTTTACTTAGTGTGAATCTTTATACGGTACAAACTTAAATGTGATCAAAATTGGAGCTTATATGAAGGATAGAAACTTTTGTTTCCAAAGTTCTACTTCTTTAAAAGTTTAGAAGCTCTTAGAACCATTTGTGGATCTGTCAAGCAATCCAAATATTGCACATTCAGTGATTTGTGGGTTTTTTTCTTAAATATAATGGTAAATATTTAATTTTAAAAAACCAATATACAGATTGTGTTGGATGTCTAGACCGGCATGATTGTCTTTCAGCTTAATTTACTCTTGCTGCAATTACCTGAATCAACTTCTGAAAAAAAGTGTGAATTATGTGATTCATTCACTTGAACTCCAGCCATTTATGCTGTTAAAAGTAATGGGACAGTATTTAAGAAAATCTCTTTCAGGATTAGGAGTAAATTTAATTCTTCAGACAAGAAGATGTGCTTTTCTGCATTTTTTTTGGTAAGATAATAGTTCCTTTATTCCAAAAGTAAAAAAAAACACGCATCATATTCTAAATAAATGGGATGATTCATCTTGATGTTAGTTTTTGATTATTGGAAGTGCCTGAACTCTTCTTTAAAACATCAGCTTCTCTGCTGTTCTTGATATTTTTATTTCCCTTTCATATAGATGTTTGTAAGTTCTTGACACTTCAAACAGTAGAACACCCTCTTCTATTCTTTTGCTTTACAATACACACAAGGAGAGGGGGCTCTTCAGACACCCCTATTTCTTCTTCTTTCCTCCCTTTCTCTCTCTCTCTCTCTCTGCATTTCCTCCTCTTGATCTATATTATACTGTAGCTGATCAGGTTGAAAACACTACAGTATTTAGGATCCCTGGAGTGCCATTTTATGTATTAGTACCAAGAATATGCCCCAGGCAAATAACCACCTGAATTTCTTTTAATTATGCAATATAGCTGCATTTACTTCAGGTTCTTTTTGACTAAAGCTATAAGGCAATTGTAACCATGGATGATGGGATTAAGTGCCTCTTGAAGTGACTTTAGCTCCTTGTGTGAACAAAGGGAAAGAAGAGAACACTTAGCCCCTTTATGAGTAAGAAGCTATTTTTTCCCCTCCACCAGGGTACAAAAGAAGTACAATTAACAAACATTATCACCAGAAGTAAATTGAAATGTGCATGGGGACAAATGTATATGCAATTAGACACATATGATCTGGGCTATTTTAGCCATTTATTATTGCTAATGCAGAGAAAAAACAACCGAACGATGTAAAATGTTACATCAATAACTGGGATTGCAAGAACAATCCACATGTTTTGCAGCTGTATCAATGAATGATGAAAAGTAAATTTGGATTTTTATTTTATTCATTCATTTGGAGAGCCAGTTGTATTTGTTCAAGCCCCAGTTGTTTATGGAGAATGTCATTTAATGGGATTTTGTCATTTCAAAATCATTCCATCATTATCTGTAAAATCTGTCAAGCAAGAGGGAGGGGTGGCACTAACACCAAGGGTACACATTATTCAAAATCAGCAAATGTGCTTAATTTGAACAATTGCTACAGGTTGTAGAAGTCATTCTGGAGAATTTTTAGTACATTAGAATGCTGTCCTTGTTGACATTAGTGTAGTCCTCATAGATGCAACTCTTATCACATAATTGAATGACAGGAAGCAGCTCAGATAGTGGTTTGGAATTCAAAAATAAGACTTCCTGAGGACCTCTAAGAGAACAGAGATGGGTGGTGGGGAATACAAATAAGAAGAAACTATTCCCTATGACTTGGAAATTTGATGCAGTTATGGTTCTTTTGCATTATATCTAAAAGCGTGAGAACTTCAAGATGGCAGAAAAAAATTAAAAGCTATATGAGATTGTGGTTAGAGTTAGTCTCACATTTACAGAAAAAAAAATCCTTTGCTGTATCCTGCAACTAGGGACTAGGTTACCTTAAATAGAACTAAATCATTATTTCAACGTAAATTTAAATCCAATCTTTCAACCTAATTGTCTTCCTGACAAGCACATCTGCTTTGTACTGCTGTCTCTTCATGTGTAAGTGGGATCACTTTTAGAGAAGCCTATAAACCCTGGGAAAAACCTGGCTGTTTTAATGATCTGTAGACAGGTGCTTTTGTTCAAGGACATGCACATTTAAACAGCCAGAAACAGCTTATGAAGAGGCTGTAGAAACCCAGAAAAAAAATCATGACTTTTAATTGATTGAAGAGAAGTGAATCTTAACCATCTTTCGTTTGAAGGATTTTCACAGCCTTAATCTGGAAATATTTGCTAACAAAATCCTGTCCCACTTCAACTGTTCTCCCACTTGTGTGACCAAAATATAGAGAGAATATTTATCCTGAAGAGTGGGAGGAGGGGGGAAAGCATTCATTGCAGAAATGGGATCTGTAGGGAGAAATTTAAGCAATCTCATGATCAACTTCTGCTATAATCAAATTCATAGCCCTCAAAAGAATCCAATTCAGTAAACAAATATATAATTTTTAAAATATCATTTTAATTAAGCTCAACTCCTGATGCCTTTATTAATGTGTCCATGTAGTTTTCTTAGCTATAATATTATTTTTTTAAAAAAGTTTTGCTATTGTCTTCTTCTATGATTGTTTTCAACTTCTGAATCTAGACTACAACTCTTCTATTTTCTGAGGTCCCCTATTCATGTACTAACCCAATCCCATTTAGCCTTTCAAGAGCAGCCAAAATCAACTAAGGCTGTGATGGCGAACCTATGCACGTGTGCCAGAGGTGGCACACAGAGCCCTCTCTGTGGGCACCCGAGCCGTTGCCCCAGCACAGCTCCACTGTGTATGCGCATGTGTGCCTCCCGCCAGTCAGCTGGTCTTCGGATCTCTGCCGCGCATGTGCGTGGGTGGAGCGCATGCACATGGGGTGGGGTGCATGCACGGGGGACTCACGCATATTGCATTTTGGGGATATGCGCGCATGTGCGCTTTGGGCACTCGGTGCTGAAAAGGTTAGCCATCAGTGAACTAGGGAGTTGGACTTTGGGTGAAAGTAGAACAGACAGCCACAGCAAAGACCAAGGTACTGATAAATAGACCAGTTCCCTTGGAACCTCTCTGGATAAGGAGAAGATGGGAAATCACCCACATGTGTTCCAGGGCAGTAGTTTTCTTTTAAAAAATCACTTTCAGTTTGAGTGCTTGGAAATGGAAGAATTAAAAAGAAATCAAATCCTACAACAATATTGGATTAAATTAAAAATTAACTGTATTTTTTTTTCAATGTTCTGGCAATCCCTTATGGACTTTTTGCTGATACCAGAATTGTAAAGCTTGTTTTATGGATTTGCTTATAGATTATAGATGGGCCATGGAATGAAGAGGTATCTGTTTAACCTTATAGGAGATGAAGACTTACTAAATTTATTCATTTTTTAATTAAATATATATTCGAAGGTCATTCTTGGATAGTTTTATTCTTATGATAAAGGTTGGAAATCATTTCCTTATATATTTCTTTTCTCTTTTATTATATTCTCTCCTTTTCTTCTTTTTCTCTTTTCTTGTACTTTTCATTCTTTCTTTCCATTCTCTTTTTAAACTTTAGTTTGCATTCATTTTTACTACTGGAATTAAAATTCTTAATAAAAAATATCTTAAAAAAATAGGAACCTAGGAGGTAGTTCTCCCCATATAATTTTTCTTTCGCCTCTAGGAATTAGTTCTGATCAGCCTATTGTCCAAACTGCACGTTGTAATGTTAGAACCCAGTGTTACCACAGATCTTTTTATTTTCAAAATTTTTCCAAATTACGTCAGACATTTTGGCTGCAGATTGAAGAAGGGTAAAGTATGAAGTAACTTGAAATCACTCAGCAGGAGGGACATCTGTTTTATAGCTTTAGAAGGAAGATGGGCAACTTCCCAGAGCAAAAGATATGAAGGTACTATGTCTGGTACTGAGAAAAGGATGCTTTCGAAGGCATGGCCAAGTAGGAGTTCTCTGGTGGGAATTTCAGAGACACCTGGTTGACTGTTGAAAGAATAGAATGCTCAACTGACCAAGCCTTGGGTTTCATTCTTGTAAGATCTTGCCAGTCTTATGAAATGTTATTTGAAAAGTGGAATTTGAATATTTAAATTTAAGCTCTATCACTAAATAAAGCAAGCACTCTAGCCATTTAAGAAGAAAAAAAGTTGCTTAATACTGGCAGCCAACTAGCCTCCAACTCCAGTGCATTTTAACCCCATCTTTTTTCTTCTTCTGCTGTTAAAGACCCTCCTGCTGGGTCAATGTGTGCTTTCCAAAGGATTGTTTTGAGCTCTATTTTTTATTCTGAATAATTGTTGGCCTTTAGTATTATTATGAACTGCTTTGGGATTCTGTGGGGTGAGTAGCGATATATTCCATATAAATCAATAACTGAAAAACTCTTTTTTACAGGACCACTTCTCTCCTACCTGTAGCTTGTCCCAGGGTTCATTATCATGTGACACCGTCTTGCAGCTACATACCCCGGAGAGCTGTCCTCTATGTGCCTGCAGATGATGTAAGGAAGATAAAGAAGATCCCAACTCTCAAGGCTGATTGTGCAGTGCTAGATTGTGAAGATGGTGTTGCTCTAAATAGAAAGGTAATTAACATGTTATCTGTTGAGTTTGATGAAATTAATATGTCACTGTGAGGTATAATATGATGTAATAAAACCATGCATTGAAGCCAAGCTGGGATCCCTATACTATGTACATTTCTTCTGCCAATCTCTTCTACAAACAAAGGATGAAAGTACCACAGCAGTTCAGTACAAATTTCACAAAGATAGTATTTTTCCTCTCCTCCTGTATAAAAGTGAAGTAACTAACATCCTTCTCTTAGAACCTCTTCTCCCTAGTGTTTCTTGCAACCTGGACTCAATTATTGAATGAGTAACAATGTAAAATCAAATTGCCGCCCAAGGTGGTGGTATTCCTTGTCTCAGTGTGTTCAGTGTGATCTGCAGTGGCAGCAGATTCTTGCAGCTTGTGGGAAATTCAAAAACAAAACATGAGGGCACTGAACTTCTGTCCTTATTCCTCCCAGTACATAAATATATAATAAATTGAATACACAAGTACTTTCTAGGACATGTGTGTATGTTTGTATTATATAGCCATAATACTAACATGACTGTAATTTTGAATACTCGGTGATTCAGATGCAAGGCAGTGGGGGATTTTTAGACTTTGTCCTCATACTAAATGAAAAGAGACTCTTTTTTTTGCCAATTGCCAAGTAGATCATTGTCAATGCTTCCTGCTTGCTTTCTTCTTCCAAAATGGACGCAACGAAGACTATTGCTCATGCCTTTAGGAATCAAACCATCACATTTATGAGAATGCTTGTTTTTTTACAACAATTTCTTCCTTTTGTTATAGTTGGGTCCTTTAAAGAAGTAAAACCATACTCAGCAGGTCCTATATAAGACCACATAGCAAAAAATTATGTTAGCATCTTTACAATGGAATTTAGTGAATTGCTCCTTGTTTTTTTCTCTCTTTTTTTGTGTGAATCTAGGAAGCTAAAAATAGGCCCTGTGACATTACAGCCCTCCAGTCTGGTTACTCCAGTAAACTGTAATCAAATAGTTCCCATAATTAATAAACACAACTGCCTTTGGAATGGGGATTATGATGACATGGAACTCTGCAGACTGTCCTTTATTTAATTCTAGTTTGTATCCTAGTCCAGCCGTCCCCAACCTTTCTGGCTCCACGGATTGGCAGCAGCAACAGGAGGGAAGGCTTCATGTGTACCACCTAGTTTCCGC
Organism: Oxyrhabdium leporinum; assembly: GCA_032468155.1. Taxonomy (NCBI): domain Eukaryota; kingdom Metazoa; phylum Chordata; class Lepidosauria; order Squamata; family Cyclocoridae; genus Oxyrhabdium; species Oxyrhabdium leporinum. Next base: position 7,479 of record JANHFL010001702.1, on the reverse strand, counting down.
GCATGTGCAAATAAAGCATCACACTCTTTCCTGCTGCTTGCACAGACCAGTTCCCAACAGGCCGCGGATCAGTAGCAGTCAGCGGCCCAGGGATTGTGGACCCTTGTCTTAGCCCCATTTCTGTAGTCCCAAGCATACTACTCCAAATGTCGCCTTCAGCCAAAAAAACCTTGCTGTGCTCTCACAGTGGATAATACTAAGCTAGAGGAACCAATAGTTTGTTCTGATGTACAGCAATTACAGGTGCTTCTTTTGGCTTGATGTCATCGGCACATTTCAGATGCATCCTGTCCCCCCCGCCTTTTCTTAAAGAGAAACAAGAATTATACAATTAAGTACCAACATGATTGAACATGATGCCTGCATATCATGCAGGCGAATAGGTTTATTTCTCTATTTCTGCAATGGTATAGTGACATGAAATGTTCATTCTGCCTTGCGGTTAGTTCTTATCTCCCAGAGTAATCAGGAGTTTTCAAACTACCTTTTTTGTGCAACTTCAGACCTCAAGATCTTAGGTATACCTGTCAATGTCTTAGGTCATTGCCAGTGAACAGTAATTATTAATTTCAGGCAAGATAAAAACTATTAAATGCATGCAAGGTAATCCGCCTGCCTGTATTTAATTAATTCCATGTAATGCCAAATAATGCAGCCTGTGGGGAGCTGCAAAACAAAACACGAGGGTGCTAAACTTCTGCCTTTATTGCCCCCATGATATTAATGTAGGGGATTCAATGGGATTCAAATTTGATTCAAGTTTAATGAAATTTAGTTTGGAGGTAAGCACGGTCTCCAGCAGGTCATTCTAAGATGGCAACCCTTACCCAGAAATGATGCGAGGGACATTGTCTTCTGGGGTACAGGATCTGCTCCACAATCCTTTTATATCAGCTTGCCCATTTGAGGTTTTTCTTTGGAATTTGGAATCTGAAACATCTCATGTCAATAAATGGGAGCAACTCATGATGAAAGATAGAGCTACATTGGGTGCTTCTTTGGATGCAAGTTGCCCTGAGCTGTCAGAATGTGGCAGATTTGTCCACAAATTATCTGCAAACAGTTTTATTGACATTGCCTTAATTAAAATCAAGTTGGCTACTTTTGGAAAGAATGATATAAAATGTTTATGTAATTTCATGAAGGATTGTGGCACTTACCTCAGTACACCGACATTTCACACCTTGTGAAATGTCTTTTGTGAGTCCTTTGGTCAAAGCCTGTAATACGTTTTAAGCAGGGTCTCTGTTCCCAGCTGAAGATGTCCATACATCACTCTTTTGGGAGATGAAGTCCACATATCTTCAAGTGACCAAGATTGGGGACCTTCGATACAGTGCCTAGGAGCTGGCCCTGTTGTATTTATTGATTACAGGACGAGTAGCTAAAGCTGTATTGGGCTTTGCAAATCCTTGGCTACACTTATAAAAATAATTTTCTTGTGTTATTTGATGATTTATCACAAAACCAAATGCTTGATATTTTTTTTGTCAATCTATCAGGTATTTTTCTTAACTTATTGTGAGAATTTCAGCAAGGAGAGAGAATGATGGATTTTTACAAGACTTCTGTTATATTTGTTTTCTGTTTGTTGTAATATCTAATGAAAATATAATTCATGATTAATCATATGTATGCCCATGGTCGAATCTCAGTTCTTCAAATGATACAGAACACTGCAAAGAAAGTACTATTTTCCTAGGCATCGTACCATTATTCAAAAATTCTGCAGCCTGGGGAAAAGTCTTCAATCAGATTTGACAGATCCAAGCGTCAATCTGTTAAAGCAGAAACAAGGTGATCTGTACCATCTCTGCAGGTTATCTCTTATCCCAGAAGACAGCTGGAGTATACAGGTTTTCAAAAAGACTAGTATTTCTACTGCATTATTAATCTGTGTGTGGCTATAGACATCCTGCCACTTCTGAACGGCAATGCTAGCAATAAATGTGACAACTTATGGAGTTTCCAAGGTCAGAATTTTATTCTTAATTAATTCCAGAATAATCTACTTAATTCTAGGGTGTTTTTTTTAAGGCAAGAACGAAAGTTACAGATTTCTTCCCCCAATATGACCTTCTTAGAGTGATTAAAAATCCATTGATGGAGATTCAGTCAAAAAGATTACTTGGAATGTCATGAATAAAATGCCTAAGTACATTTAACAAGCCATTCTTGTGGACAACTAGCTCTTTAAATGCTTTTTTCTGTTATTGTGTGTTAGAGCCAGGTTAGACTTTTTATTGAAACAAAAGCACAGAAAACTCACGATGACGCAAGCTTGCCACATATTATATCTGAGCCAGTTACCTTTAGCAGGAGAAACATCTTTTCTGTTTAGTCTCTGCCTTTCAGAAACCCTGAGGAATGGCTGTCAGTCAGTTCAGATTACAATTGGGGAAGCTTTGTCCATACTACTTGCTGAACAACATGTTCAGCATTCATCACAATTGGCCATGTTGGCTGCAGCTACCGAGAATTGTTCATTAGAAGGTCACAGATTCCTGCTTCCATGGGGCCAGCCTCATATTAACAGACCAATGGCTTGACTTGATGCAAGTCTCTGTATGTTGATGACCATAGCCATATGCTTTTAATCATTCGGAGGTATATGATGTGATATGGTCTTCCCCAGGCTGAATAATTGTCAAGTACCAATATGGGATTCATGGACAGCAGCTGGCTTCCAAATTTGGCCATCTTGCTAAACCAACATGTCCATGTTCTTTAAGCCCCAAAGGGATGGAAAGAGGCTTACATTGTTGATCATACTGAAATTATATTATCAGAAAATAAAGATTAAACTGTGCCTTTAAATTTAAGTTTCTTTTAATGAGTTAATGAGTGCCCCTATAATAAATGTCTCTAGGCATCTTGCCCAAGATCAGGAAGCTGAGAGATGGAGAGAGAATATTGGGGCTGAAGCATCAGGGTTGGTACATCACTGCAGACTACAATGTGACACAATCTCTGCTTTTCTTTTACACACCCACACCAAAGAGAAAGAGATTATATTATGATGCCACAACCATTAGGAGCTGTGGTGGCGCAGTGGTTAGAATGCAGTACTGCAAGCTACTTCTGCTGACTGCCAGCAATTTGGCAGTTCAAATCTCACCAGGCTCAAAGTTGATTCAGCCTCCCATCTTTCCAAGGTTGGTAAAATGTGGACCCAGATTATTGGGGGCAATATGCTGACTCTGTAAACCGCTTAGAGAGGGCTGTAAAAGCACTGTGAAGCAGTATATAAGCAGGGATGGGCTTCAAAAAATGTAGCAACTGGTTTTCTGCCCGGTTGCTGGGTGGGTGTGGCCATGGTGGGCGTGGCCTAGCCAGCCTCCTGCACCACTCTGGCCTGGGAGTGAAAATGGGATGCAGGGGGGCTGTTTTCACCCTCCCCAGGCTCCGGAGGCTTTCCTTGAGCCTCCGGGAGGGCAAAAACAGCTTCCCCAGGCTCTGGAGGCTCCCTGGAGGCTGGAAACGGACCCATTTCCAGCCTTTTGGAACTTCCGGAAGGCCCATTTTTCGCCCTCTCTGAGCCTTTGCACAGGCCCTGCACTTACCTGCGATCCAAAACAGGCCACGCGGGGACTCCTGGGAGGGGAGGCGCGGGGTGGGCGAGGCCAGCCGAGGGTGGGAACTACCGGTTCACCGAACTGGCGATGAAATTAATAGCAGTTCACCTGAACCGGTAGCAGCCCACCCCTGAATAGCAATATGCTATTGCTATTGCTATTTTGCCAGATTTGACTTGCACTGTGCATCCTGTGGTTTCAATGTAGAACCTCTAATTTCTCTGGGGCAGCATTCCCAAAATATTATTTTGGGGGTAGTCTGCCACCTTCAAGCCTTTTCAAAGGCTTCATGGTAACACCTCACTGGTAACAATGAGAAAAAAAAGAGTTCCTATTAAAGACAGCAAGGAAAAGAGGGATCACCACTTATTAGTAAGAAATGCACTTTGCAAACATTGGGCCTCAATTTCAGTCCATGATCTCTGGACAACAGCAAAGAACATTTTAGTCTGAGATTGAATAGCAGAACCAACTAAACGGGTAGAACTGATTTATTTATTTTTTTGCATTGTGTTTTTAATTATTTTTCATTGATTTTATGATTGCTGCCCAAGTTTGTGATGGGCAACCATAAAAATGAAATAAATAAAACAAACTGAGTCAAAGGCTATAGTTTTTTTAAGGGGAAGAGGGAATTAGCCAATCAATATTTGCATACCTGCAGATACACCTTTGATTATCTTTACTCCTAAAATCTTATGGTTCTTTTCTTCCATAAACTCATGCTTATTCCCAAGATAACATGCCTTGCATTAGGACAGCAGAAGTAAGCAACATTTTATCCTTGTTATTTTGAGGCTGGTATGATTTGAGAATTTAAAATGAAATCTTGCAGTTACACTTTTAAAAAACAAAAACAAACCAACAACAAAGCTGGCAAACAATTCTTTTCTCATTTTTTTCCCCAACATACCAGAACTATGTTAGTAGTAATGGAGCATGTCGCAAAGCAGTGGAGGAAGAAGAAGCATCAGTTTTATCATACCTGATACAATACATTAGTGGAAACTTTCTGCAAAGCTAATTAAGTTAGAGATTTAAATTATTGGTCTCATGTTTAAAATTGTTTTAATATTTGAAATTGTTCAAGTTATTTCGGCACTTGAAGCAGCAAATCAAGAAGCATTTTGATTTTAAGTTCCTCACCTCCATCTCTCAGAAGTAAAATCGTAAAGCCAAAGTCATAACAGATTGGCACCACCTGTAAATCCCATAAACATTTGATATTTGTTTAATTTTTGCAGCAGCTGCTCCACACTGCTTAATGGCAGAGCCATGGACACAGATAAAGAGACTGACTGAAAGAAGGGAATGTTTTCTGCTTCTGTGACTTCATGATCTTGTCCTTCCTTTTAAAGCAAAGTAATCTACTTCAGCAGAGGCAAACGCATAATTTGATATATCGAAAGTCTCAATTTTGAGCAACAGTAATATATTTGCTCTCCGAAAATAAGAAAAAGCCATTTATTTTTAAAAGATTTTATTTTAGCAAGGCTTCATTCATGCCTATCATTTTTCTCTGTTAGAGCAGACAAAGCCATTGCTGTCTATTTGGTTATAGTCTTGTGGTACTTAGGCATTGCAGCACTTCAAAACAACAGAGCAGAGAGTAATACAAGGTTATTGTATGTAATGCTATAGTGCTTTCTAGGATGTCTCAGGTCATGCAAGTTTTGGGATAAGGAAGATATACAAGGAAGAGATTCTATGTGGAATTCAGAGCATGTAGTAAACTGGATCTCTTATTTAATTACAGCATGAATGTTATTTGCTTTTTGGGGTAATTTTCATGAGTTCACAAACCTACACCGTCAAATCAAAATCATGTGAAGTATTAGTACCACTTTATAAATCCTTAGTAAGACCACGTCTAGAATACTGGATCCAGTTTTGGTCACCACATTACAAAAAAGATGTGAAGACTTTGGAAAAAGTGCCAAGAAGAGCAACTAAGATTATTAAAGGCCTGGAGACAAAAACATATGAAAAACGGTTGCAGGAATATGGCTAGTCTAGAGAAAAAAAAGGACTAGGGATGACATGATAGCAGTTATTCCAGTATTTGAGGGGCTGCCACAAAGAATAGGGGGCCAGGTTCCAAATGGATAGAAAACTAATGCGGGAGAGAAGCAACCTGGAATTAAGGAGAAACTTCCTAATAGTGAGAACAATTACCCAGTGGAACAGCTTGCCTTCATCACTGGAGGTTTTTAAGAAAAGACTGGACAGCCACCTATCTGAAATGGTATAGGGTCTTCTGCTTGAGCAGGGGGTTGGACTAGAAGGCCTCCAAGGTCCCATCCAGCTCTATTCTGATTGATTGACCATCTTAAATATGCCATCCTGTTGGTTGCCATCCTGTTCAACCAACACATGTACAAGCCCACTGCCAGAACACCTGACAAGGCCAGGGTGGCGCAGTGGTTAGAGTGTTGAACTGCAGGCCACTTCTGCTGATTCAATCTAGCGGTTCAAATCCCACTAGGCT
>JANHFL010001701.1:166163-179535 GCA_032468155.1 Oxyrhabdium leporinum | reverse complement strand
AGCTAATTCAAAAATTGTGGCTCCTTTTACTGATTCTTGTGGGGTTTCAAATGAGATAAAATGTTCATTCTCACCCAGTTCCACACACCATTCACCTACTTCGCTCCAGCACAGTCTTGGGTGTCCTGGCTGTTTCCAACTCCATTTGGGCTGCCGCTGTTCCCTGTCTTTGGATGACGGGAATTTTCCCAGTCAGGTAGGAGAGATGCGGCTCTCCTCGACCTGCCAGGTACTTCCCTTTACTTCACCACCCCTAAAGGGTGGCTATGGTTTCTTTCGGAGCCCTCCAACAAGGAAAGCTGGGGGGGGATGACCGTGGAGCTCACAGTCCTCACTCCCAATGCCACCGGAAGTGCTCACCACATATAATAATATGATCCAGGTATCTGATGGCACTTCCAGCATTGCGCTGATTTATCTTTAAACATCCTTGCCAACCTTGCTGGTGCCAAATGCCATCTATAAAATATCTTGTACAAGTTTTCTTTGTATGCGGTTGACATTGTTAATTTATAATTCCTGTCCCACAATTTCTGCTATTTATCTAACTCTACTGTATATCCAAAATTTTTTGCCCATGCTATCATTGTCTCCTTTACTGTCAGTTCCCCCTTATGATCGCCTTCATTCCGGTGGCCCAGGACACCTTGCTTACCTAGCTTATTCATAAATTAAACAAAAGAACTATATTCTGGACTTCTTCAGTTGTGCAAGTGTTAAAGAAACAAGTGGGGATGGAAAAAGAGAAGATGCAACATATTTTAAGGATGTCTGTTTTTTCTTATGTCTAATCAGTGTTTTTTATTGTTGTTTTCTGCCACATCACATATACCAAATCTATGTATTACTTGTTTCTGTACCCTATATAAAGACCTGAAATAGTCTTTCTTTCGCTGTACAATACACATTAAGGAAGACAGAAACCTCAACAGTGAAGTATACAGAAAATCTACACACATTGTACTTTGGAGAAACAAAACAACCACTTCACAAACTCATGGCACAACATAGCAGAACAAACCTCTCAGGACAAGATTCAGCAGTTCAACTGCATTTGAAAGACAAAGGTTACTCTTTGCCACATTCTGGACAGAGAGGATCACTGGTTTGAAAGAGGGGTCAAAGAAGCCAACTATGTGTAATCTGAACAGCCTTCTCATAACAGAGAGTGAGGGATATGATACCACCTATCTCCTGTCTACAATACAGTCCTTTCAGCAGCCCCAAGAAGATTGCACACCCATTTCCACTCTGATTCAAGTGAACCTGAGGGTACAGATAAATCCCCAAGTGGCCTCAATGACTCTCAGAGAGCTAATGATCAATCTTCAGAGAGCTAACAGCCAGATGACTGCAAAGAATATAAATCAGTGGTGAAATCTAGCTGGTTTGCACCGGTTCCCAAGTGCCTGTGGGGGAAATTTTGAATTGTTTGGCAAACTGGCAAATATCACCTCTGGCTGGCCCTGCCCTCACCTTCCCGGTCATCCCGTCCACCCACCCACTTGCCCCACCCTGGCATAGCAACACACTGTGTGGTTCCTTGCTTGCTTGTGGCCTGCCTGTCTATGCATGTGCCTGCCAGTGCCTGCTTGCCTGAGGCCCAACTGATCTGCCTGCTTACAGGTAAGCCTGCAAATCATCTGCCTTCCCTACTCCATTCCACATGACACACAGCCCAGCCATTCTTTCCTACCTTCCCCACGCTGCTTCCTGGCCGCTTCCCCACCTTCCCACACTCACTGGAACTTCCCTTGCAGTCCGGGAGACCTGCCCATCCTCCCCACTGCTTTCGCACTCACCGGACCTTCAGTGCCTGAATGCCTGCTGGCTGAATGGAGAGGCCTCTTTCTGTTCACTTCCCAGGCTCCTCCTTATAGCACTGAGCTGCTTGGGTTTTGAAATGGCAATTTCTCCAGCTGCCCAACCCAAGCACTCTTGAAATCCAAGAGTGTTGGATTTCAAAAGCCAAGGAACTCAGCTCTGTGCTACAAGGAGAAGAGGCAGCAGAGCTGAATGCTGGGGTTGCCTTCCCAGATTCCTAGGACTGAAGCTTCTATTTTTCAGTGCAGGCTGAGGCAGCAGATTGCAGAAAGATAAGAGCTATGATTCTGTGAGTCTGCGAGCAAACCTGCCTGCCTGCTTTGCCTGATTTTGGGTAAGTTGCTCTTTAAAAAAAATAATCAATATTTACAATGGTGTGTGTTGTCAGTTAATTTTGTGAGTTTGCTTGCTAGCAAATTTTATGTGACATATAGCTTTTATATTTTGAAATTTATGGCTGTGAAATTTTGTGCATTTTGTGTTATGCCTTTTATTCCTGAAAGCTTTGTCTTTCCTGTCCTGTGGGGTAATCTTGTCTGAGAGGAGGAAGAGGAAAGTTCTCCTTAATTTTAAGTGTTAATCAATTCATTTCTGCACATTCTAATATTTTTTATTACATTCTCATCTATGGGGATCTCTTTGTTTTTCCACTATTGTGCAAACACAATTCTAGCAGCTGTTAACATGTGTAAAATTAAATATGTATTGTATACCCTTTAAAATACCCAACAAAATATTTCTGGTTTTAAATCTATATGTTGCTTTACAGTTGTTTCTAACCATGACACCACTAACTCTGGAATAGCTACTTGACTTGAGTACCTCCCAATACTGAACCTAATCATATATTCCTGTTTTTTGAACTGAGGAATTAATTTCAGAAAAAGAAGTCAGTATTGCTCTGTGAATGTACCTATGAAGTTCATTCTTCTTGATCTAACTTCGAAGATGATTTGTTTGTCCCCATTTTGTTGGATCCCAATCCATCCTTCTGTCTTAAAAATTTACCACATTCTTTAATGAAGGCAAAAACACAGCTCAAGCGGTTCCTGGGTTGCAAGCAGATTGGAAGTGTGAATCTGACTGAGCCTTTTAGGCTTAATTCCCCTTTGAAGCTCCTGCACTTTGATGTGTTTATTTGTGTGCCTCTAGTTATAGTGATTGCCCTGGATCCTGTCTTCCTGCCTTAATGGGTTAATGCCTTGGTGATGAGTTTTTAGCCTGATTCTCCTTATCTTAATGGCTCTACTTAACTGTTTCTATTGCCAGCTCTGTTAGCAGTTTTCTCTTTCAGCTGGTGATTCTTGGTTTTCTTAAAGGAGGAAGGGCTGGCTTGAGTGTCTTGGCACTGTTTTCTGAGGTTTCTGATCACTGGTGCTATAAGGCTTCTGCCACTGTCCTTCCCACAGAACAGTGCCGCCTGGCTGGAATGTTTAAAAAAGCTTCAGTACATTTTTAAGATGAAAAGTCTAAAAAGCTTAGGTCACTAAAGCCAATGATGCTCGACTAAAAGTGAAGAAAAGTACAAATCCTCACATCAATAAAACATCGATTTGGGAATATCTTAAAGACAAATAACACTTTTATTAGTCTTATGTAAGTATTTGTGTACCTCTTTTATTTTTTTGTGTATTACTTTTATTCTTATTTAAGTATTAAATGCACAAAATAATAAACTACCTTTATCTTCTTTTTGTAGGTTATTAGGCAAAGAAGTGATGTTGACTTGGCCACGCCCACCCAGTAACACGCCCACCCAGCCATGCCCACCAAGTCACACACCCACCAAGCCATACCCATAGAACCGTTAGTGAAAAATTTTAGATTTCACCACTGAACCCAAGTACTAATATTCAGAAAACTGTATTTGTGAATAGGTGTTCAGTAACTTCATGGGTGCTATGCTGTCACCAATTCAAAAAGACAAACTACAACTGGGAAATGAAATGACTATTATTTAAAAATGGGATTTCACTGGGTTGGAGATCAATGTCATTTTAATCCTCAGTATTTAGTAATTTCTACTCAAGAACATTCTTGGCCAGCAAGTTTATGCTAAGACATGTAAGTGTGCTAAGATTATTACTACATCAAACAATTCTAGTGGTAAATAAATACTTGCTTTGAATAGAAAACCTGGATTAAAAGTCCTTTAAAATGAAAGGGGGTAGAATGCAGGTACAAATAATCATTATCTTATTTGCCAAAAAAAGGTGAACCTGCATGCTTTTAAAGATGGAAATGTAGATAGTATTAGTTTAAGGGGATACTCCTCCATTTAAAAAATATGTAGTCATCCATAAGCAGAGAAAATATTAGGCTAAGTTATACAAATAAGCTGTCATAATAGGAATCTGAGCCTATAATGAGAGGGTAACCTTAAAGAAGAAAGAAGAAAAGGAAAATATCAGGGAGAAAAATCCCTGCATACATTTTCTTAAAGTTAATCGGAAAAAGAAAATTACTAACATTCTTGCTGCTCTCAGTGGAAATCATTGCCATAGGTATGTAAAGCCTATGTTTCCTAAAACTGATACCATTTAAGGATTTTGGGCGTATAAAATGTCCTTAGCTTCTGTGAAATTTAGGACGCAAAAGGATACTTATTCACTGATTCTAAACCCCTAATAGTATTTGGCTAGGAGGCATGGAAGAAGAAACTGAGTAAGTGGTCTGAGTACCATTCAGATTCTCCCCAGAACACTTAGCCCCATCCTCCCAGGATCAAGAGCTGTAACAACAAAAGTTCAACAAATATGGTTGCTACATTTATTAAAGAGAACCAGTTTGATATAGAGGTTGAGGCATCTGGCCTTAGGCACAAAGCCAGCTGGGTTACCTTGGGCCAGATGCTCTCTCTTAGCCCTAGGAAAAAAGGAATTCCAAATCACTTCAAAAACCCTCGGATAGGAAAACGGTGGGGACTAAACCAGAAAGTCGCCAGGAGTCAAAAACTGACTCTAAGCTGTACACTCACACAGACACGCAGACACACATACATTAAACACTGTACAAGGAATTAAGTCCCATTGAAAGCATATATGGAGAAGTAGAGGCAATTCCATGGAGACATGCAAAGATTATTTGCAATGCATGGTTAATATATATATGGCCTATATACTGCAAAAAAGCAAACTAGCAGCTTTCTTTTAAGTCCAAAATTCTACTTCCTTCCTGAAGTAGGAGCAGATATCCTGTATTTTCCAGAAAATATTAACAACAACTAGACTTGCCAACTCTGCGGAAAATCACGGTGACATGGAACAATAACAAAGGCTGTGAATCCTCCGAACTACATTAATAAACAGCCCTTAGTTAATATTGCTGAATGATTTGCTCTCTCCACTGTGAAACCACACATTTTATGTAAAACTTTCAGCAATATCAAGGTTACTGGAGATAGTTACTTGTTAGCAGAACAATTTAAGATACATGTTACTTGAGAAAATTTTAGAGGTTGCAACATTATTCATATCAACAAGAATATTGGCTTCAGAGCAGGTGGGTACTATGGAAATACAGGTAGTACTTGATTTACGACCACAATTGAGCCCGAAATTCATGTTGCTAAGTGAAACATTTGTTACGTGAGTTTTGCCCCATTTTATGACCTTTCTTGCCACAGTTGTTAAGTGAATCACTGAAGTTGTTACATTAGTAACACAGCTGTTAAGTGAATCCCCACTGACTTGGCTTATCAGAAGGTTGCAAAAGGGAATCACGTGACCTTGGGACTCTGCAACCGTCATAAATATGAGTCAGTTGCCAAACACCTGAATTTTGATCATGTGACTACAGGGATGCTGCAATGGCCATAAGTGTGAAAAACGGTCATGAGTCACTTTTTTCAGTGCCGTTGTAACTTCGAACAGTCACTAAATGAACTATTATAAGTCAAGGACTACCCATACTAGGTTTCTGGACATAAACAATCAAGGGACATTTACTGAGTAATTATTTGCTAAATATTGCTGTCTAATTATTGGCAGGAATGGTAAGATTGAGAAGATCCTGACACTTTGGTACTTTCCAAAAGGATCTCCCTATTGTGGATAACTAGGAAGCCACGTGGATCATTTGATGAAAGGGTTACGTGAGAGTACACACATACATTCCCGCGCATCAAGCATTTCCTGTAGATATCACAATAGGCACTCTGACAATCTAATTGCCAGGAAAATTGTCAAGTCTAGAACAAGCTCAGATACTTGTCTAAGAATGCCATGAAGTATCCTAGGACAGACTGGAAAATTATGTACATGTATCTACAATTGCCAATTTGTACAGCAATATGGTGGGAGGGGAGAAGTAGAGTCCACTAACAATGGCTATTGTGTGCTCTCATTTGTTATTGGTAAAAATGGTTTCAATAGAGCAGCGGTGTCAAACTCGTGTCGTCACGGCGGCGTCATGAGATGTATTGGGACTTTTTTCCCCTTTTGCTAAACCGGGCAGGGGCGGGGCCAGCACGTGACTCATCCAGCCCATAGGCTGCGAGTTTGACACTCTCAAATAGAGGTAGAAGACTTATATATCTTATATAATTCATCCCTTTATAAACAAAAGACATTGGTCAAGGGTCACTCTAAAAACAATATAGTCCATAAGAATAAATTTGTCCATAAGAATAAATTTGATGACTGGTGATTAAATGTTTGTAATAAAAAAAATTGTTGGCTAACAGCAGTAAATTTCTTAGCAAAACTCTGAAGAAGTAATTAATAGCAGAAGTCACAGTAGTATTATGTACCTCTGGAAGTTCTTCACTATGTATTTTTTCTACATAGAGATTGTGTTTATTGTTTTTCTGAGATGCTGTGTGAGCTCTTTGGTATTTTGTGACATATTGATATCATACAATAAATGCAAACTTAGTATAGAAGTGCTTTTTCAAAAGTAAATGGGACTTTCTTCATTTTTTTCCTTTGAAAATGTTCTACTTCTCATCCAAAAACCTTCTTCAGTTCAGTTCAGTTCAGTTCAGTTCAGTTCAGAGTTGAAGAAGATGAGAAGTGAAATGTTTTCAAAGGAAAAAAACCCAAGAAAGTTCCATTGCCTTTTGAAAAAAAGCACTTTTGGGACAACCATGACCTGGATGGGTGAGAATCTCTTCAGACGTTACTATTAACTGGATTTGTTTTCGTGTGTATTGCTACATGTCTCTCCTGCTTTTTCTCTCAGAGTTGTATGCCCACGCCCAGTTTAGCAAAGGGCGGGGGGTGTCCCGATACATCACGTGACGCCACTGTGACATTAGTTTGACATTCCTGCTCTAACGTTAGCTTCACAGTATCAGCTCTGAAAATCAGCTTGACTGAAACTAACCACAAAGTCATACTATTTTTATTCCCCTTTCCCCTATAGACACCATAATACTTTGAAGGTTTACAGTAAAAGAAAATGGGCTTCCTCAATCACAGCTAAATGTTAAGCAGGAGTGGCTTTCTAAATCAGTGCAGAATATACCAGAACAGCAGTGGAACAGAAGATGTATTAAAAAATGTTTCAGGGGAAAATCTCGGATACTTCTATTCTTTTTCTGCCTTCCCCCCCCCCTCCCCCATTTGACCAAGTTAGGTAGAGTTAAGTAATGCAACAATTCTTCGAAACAAATGGAAAAAAAACCAGACTTAATTTTAGTTAAAAATGAGGTAGAGAAGCAAGCAAAAGCATATATCTATTTTCTCAAGTAACCTCCCACCTTCCTGAAAATCAATTCATGGATTTTATATAGTGCTCTTGAAAAGAAACGGCTGGAACGCTCCCTCATTAGTCCAAATGGTTGAAATTGAGTGATATAAGCATGGGAGTGTGGAAGCTCTTGAGTTTCAGCAAATTACAGGGTCTCCGCAAAACAACAGCCCCTCAAGCAACTTCCTTTAAAACGCTGGCCCATAAAACCCAATTTTCAAGTAGCTCGCTTCTCCATGCCTCAGCATCAGGAGTTTTGCTGAAACTATCAATAAGCAAAAGGTTATCATTAAGATTCTTTTACCTTTTCTCTTGCTGCAGAGTTGGCTTTTCGTCAAGGCTTTCACCTGATGAAATGCTATGATGAATGTTCAGTTGCATGGAAATGTCTCATCTGAACATTTAGTGATGGTAGGAGTCACTTCTCCCTTTAGGCGCTAATTTTACTTTTGCAATCTGTGAAATTGCCCAGAGCAGTGACAAAGAATAAAATAGAAGCTCTGAAGAACCCTGACCTGTCTGTCCAGCCAGTCCAGATCCCAAGAAGAAAGAAAGTTTTGTTTTTTTTAACCAAAAGGTTATCTAAAAGATAGACAGGGCACTCTTTTTACTCAATGCAAAAGTATCTATGCTTTGCAATATTTCTGTTCTTGAGGTAGCCTCTAGGCAGGCTCCAATTTTGTAAAGTTGGCTTCTTGTATGGTTTGGATATAACACAGCAAGTGATGGTGGCACATACCAAGAGTGGCATATCTTGAGGCAAAGACTGAATTTACTTGCTGGAATGCCTGTCATGGTTTCCTGGATTCCAACTTGCGTTCTCCATAAATATGAGAGGGATGAGAATCTAAATCTCAAGCACATCTAAAAAGGCCGAGTTCAGAGGAGGAAAAAGGATGGTTGCACGCTGCCATCCTATATTTCTGTATTTAACTAAACATATAACTTTGCTAAGTATTTCTCTTGTGTACTGAAATGAGAAATTGCTTTCTCTCATTAGTATTAGACAGAATCTATTTCATCTATTTCATCAGTCTTTAATTTCATCAAGACTGCTGCATGCTGGCTGTAACTTCTGGATTCTGGTGAAAGTAAGTACAGGTAATCCTCAGCTTATGATCACTACTGAGCCCAACATTTCTGCTGCTAAGTGAGACATTTGTTCAGTGAATGTTGCCCCATTTTAAGACCATTTTTGCCACAGTTGTTAAGTGAATCACTGCAGTTGTCCAGTTAGTAACACTGTTGTTAGGTGAATCTGGCTTCCCCATTGACTTTGCTTGTCAGAAGGTCGCAAAAGGGGATCACATGACCCCGGGATACGGCGACCGTCATAAATATGAACTAGTTGTCATGCTTCCAAATTTTAATCATGTGCTGCAACTGTTTAAGTGTGAGAAATGGTCATAAGTCACTTCTTTCAGTGCTGTTGTAACTTCAAATGGTCATTAAATGAACTGTTGTAAGCCAAGGACTACCTGTACCAACAGCGTATCATGGCAAAACACTCATTTCAAACCTATCTTCATGTTAAACTTTTCAATTGCCGAGACCAATACATTTTTTACAGACAAATAAGGCAAGACTATGTTTGTTAAAGGAGTCCCAGAACAATTTGTGACACTATTAATCTTACTGATTTGCACTTTGACCACCACAACATTTATTTTATAAGATAATATAGTACTACCTTGAAATTCCAGTTTGTCCATTAGTCCAAATATTTGGAGACCTCTGATGTGGGAGAACACTAAGGGATGAAACTGAGGTAGATTTTTTTTCTCCACTTGAAAATAAGACTCTTGTGTCTTCTTCTAATACATATTGGCTCAATTCTACAATCCACTGAGTTTAAATACAAATGTGAGATATTTTTCTTGTTAAAAAACTCAATTCTTATGCTAAAGGTGACTGATGGATACAACCTCCATTTATTTAACTAACTTTCCTAAACCAGTAGCATTGACTTATCTTATGACAAATCAACAAGCTAAATAAGTATGTGAGGGTGGAACATTTTTATCTTTGTTCCTCCTTTTGTTCATAGTCAAAGTTATTGAGTCACCTCAAGTTTCAGATGATGACGTATCTGAGAAATTTGCTTCCTTCTCAGCTTGTCAAGTTTTATCAGACCTGTCTTGTATCATAAGAGAAAACTGGCTGGATCTGAGCTTAAAAAACACCTTTTCATCCACCACCTTATAATGGCCCAGAATCCTTTTCCTACATAGATATTTTGGCAAAACCTATAAAAAGGCAAGAATTCTAAACGGTTTATTCTTAATGATTTTTCAAATTGAAAAGGCCTACATGCTTAATCATGTTGCTTCTTCTGTGCTTATGTCTGAAACCAATGATACTCATTCCAAGTATACTACATTATCCATTTCACTCTTTTTCCTTATAATCTCAAACATAGATTTTTATGAGCTTTCTCTTTTGCTATCACATTCTGTTAGCTTGATTCAGAGCATCATTACTGTGGATGATTCTGGGCATCAGATTTCCAGATGGCCACTGATAGCATAAAACAGGTTCAGGAGAGGGTGACAATGATGAAAAGTGGATTTGAGGACACACTCTGCCAAGATAAGCTATAGGAACTTGAAATGTTGACTTTGGACAAAAAAAGAATGAGGGAAGATGGTACAAAGGTGATCAGGAAGTATGTCAATTTTTAAAGTATGTCAATTTTTAAAGTGTATTTTTAAGGGGATTTTTAAGTGTAAACCGCCCCGAGTCCTTGGAATGGGGCGGTATATAAGTCTAATTAAATGAAATGAAAAAATGAAATTTTCTGTTGGCACAGAAACCAAGATCAGAAAGGATGGGTATGTATGCAACTACTCTACCTAGATTTTGTTTCAACGTAAGTAAAAACTTCCTAATGGTGAAATCTGTCCAATAGTGAAATAATTTACCTCCATAGATATTGCAGTGGTTTTAAAAAGTCTGGAAAATCACCTGACCTTTTGATCTCCTCCAATTCTATGATTTTGAGATTCTTCAACTCCCTGAAGAATTCTTTTCACACTGGCAGCCATGTTGGTAACCTTAAAGCATGCCTGAATTAACTGCCTAGTCCTTTGACAGATGCTTTGGAAACTCTGTGGCTTACTTTCCATTGACCTTTAAAAATTGAAATAGGTTTACTAATTCATAGGATTAAGACCAGAATTCATAAGATTAAGGGCATTTTAACAAATTCCACTACATTTCTGTAGGCATGTTTTGAAACAAAATATTTCTTGGGATTATTTATTAGGGTGGAATTTGTTACAAAGTAACTAATTATTTGATCTGTATCCAGATCGTTATTTCTTGTTTTTGTTGGGTTCATGGCTGTGAATAAATGGGGAATAAATCCCTGGGGGTTGGGGGAACACAGTCATACAATTGCAAGATTTTGCAGAATAGTTGTCTGCGGTTTGGGGGAAGCAGTAACCAAAACAACTCCCACTTGGACTGTGGATCAAAAAGGAAAAAAAAATCACTCTGCCAGCCAGCCCCACCAACCCCGCTGTAGAAAACTATCAATGCCAGTTTAGAAATCAAATCTCAGCTGGTTTAGCATTGCTATCATCAACTAATAACTGCTGCTCAGGATGTCAAGCATATGTTCCAGCCATCTCTTAATATTTCATACCTTGTTATCTGCTAGCCAACTAAGGTTTGGCCCTTGCTGTTGAAAAGTGAAGGAGTCAGTTATTTTTGAACAATGGACACATAAATTAATTTGAGGAGTGTCTGCCTTTTTTAGGGAGACTGTGTTTAAAAGATGTCATGGAAACAAGGAACAAGTTTTACCAGACAAGACTGAAGCTGACCTGAAAGTGGATTTTAAAAGGACAGGCTACAAGAATGATATGACCAAAAATGCTATGCTAAATATATAGATGAAACTGGTTGATGTCTTAATAATTAAAAGGGATGCCAGGTTGACTCAGCCTTCCATCCTTCTGAGGTGGGAAAAAATGAGGACCCAGATTGTTGGGGGCAATATGCTGACTCTGTAAACTGCTTAGAGAGGGTTGTAAAAGCATTGTGAAGCAGTATATAAGTGCTATTGCTATTGCTATGTACACATAACAAAACAAATTATCTAGCGAGCTAGATAATTTAACTATATTGGATTTACAAGTGTGGTTACTTTGGCAGAATTTTGTGAGAAGGAACAAAGAAGAAATGAAAAGAAATCAAGTTCTAGGACATTATTTGAAGGGATTAAAGTTCAAGATTGTTAAAAAGCATATAAAATGGGTTGATTCGATCAAGATCGAAATAGACATATTGTTATCTCCGGTAATCCTTAATGGACTTTTGCTGATTAGGACTGAATGACGCGGCTTTAATTATTTGTTTATAGATAAGGGAAGAAGATATCATATATTGTATTTTAAGAGGTGGTAAGCTATTAAAATTATTTACACTATTTGTGAGGAAAGGGAAAGTCAATTTTTTCCCTTTGCTATAGCTTTTTTCTCTTTTCTCTGCACTTTCTTTTTCTGTTTGTTTTCTTTCTAATTTGCACTAGTTTTTACCTTTTCAATTGTCATGTTTAATACAATTACTACATAGAAACGAAGAGAGCCAGAGATTAGTATCTACCTGGAATCCGATTGAGCGTTACCCAAAAGTGTTCGTCGGGGCTGTAAGTGTCTTTGGACCAATGCAGCAAATCCATGGCCCTTTTGTCATTGAAAAGGAACTCCACAAAAGGCCTAGTAAGAGCAACATAGGCAGACCCAAAGTAGATAGTGAGGTTGTGGGGAGGTGGCGGTTTTAGGATCTCGGTCCTTTTCATGTAGGAAACTTTCTTGCCTATGTGCTCCTTGTAAACAAATTTGGTCCTTAAAGTTATGGGAGGTGGGGGAAGGATGCCAGGAGTGAGGTTCTTCCCTTTAAACTTTTTCAGGTGCTGGACAATCTCCTTGTTCGTTTTCAGTGGGAAATCTTGCCCACACATGTTGAGGATGTACTTCCATGGTGTGGTGGATCTCAGCAGGTCCTTCATACAGTTCAAATCAGCCTGAAGCCTGGAGATGCCAGCGTAAACCACAGGCTCGGCTTTGGAGACCAAGAAGGCGTTGGGGAAGCACTCCAGCACTTTCTCCACCT
Source organism: Oxyrhabdium leporinum (assembly GCA_032468155.1). NCBI lineage: Eukaryota > Metazoa > Chordata > Lepidosauria > Squamata > Cyclocoridae > Oxyrhabdium > Oxyrhabdium leporinum. The sequence continues at coordinate 166,902 of JANHFL010001701.1, read as the reverse complement.
CATGCTTGTACCTGGCGGGCACTTTCTCATCCACGTGGATGCAGTAGACATTGTGGGGCGCGTAAACGGCCCTGAAGAGCCGCTCGAAGGTGGCTAGCTCTTTGTGGAGGGTGAAGATGTAGGCCAAGGGAAAGGTCGCCTCTTCGGCAGAGACGGGTCTGGTCACATAGTGGCTCCCCGACACGTAATCTTCGCAGGAGGCGGCTCTGCCCAAGGACGTCCGGAGACGGTTTCCCCACACGAAGGTTTTCTGCCCCTGAGCCAGAGCTCCACAGGCGCGGCGGAGGAAATCGCTCTCCCAGAGCAGAGGCAGCCGGGGTAACCGAGGCGTCGGCGTCTGTTTGGCGAGCGGGGGAGGTTGCCCGAGGAACAGGAGCAGCAGCGCCGACAGCCCGCTCAGCAGGAAGACCGCGAAGACGTAAGGAGGCTTCGCAGACCGCATAGTCTCCCAGGGACGGGCCACAAGCCCGGAGTAAGAGACGGATCTAAAGCCCGGAGCGGCGGCGGGTCCTCCCGCGGACGCCCAAGCGATGCATTCAGCCCACCAGGCTTTTTCTCTTGAGCCGCCGCGCCGAAAGCTCCGAGCGATGCCGCCTCTTTTTATTATTTTGCTTTTCTCAGCCGGTTACTAAGCAAAGCACTCCGTCCGGCGCCGGCGATCCGGGGCTACTACCTAGCAGCGGAAGGTCCCGCATCTGTCTCTCTTCCAAGGCCGCCCCCCGCCCACCCCACCCCCTCC
>JANHFL010001701.1:100048-113338 GCA_032468155.1 Oxyrhabdium leporinum | reverse complement strand
CAGCCTGGCCCTCCCTCCCCTCCCTCCTCACCCTGAGGCTACAGCAAGAGAAGCTCAGAAATCTGTCCCAGCCTATTCACTCAGGAGGACCGGCTAATTCACATCTCTCTCCACCCCCTACCCGCCATTCTCCTTTTTCTTCTCTCCTCTCCTTCCCTACCTCCACCACTTCCCAGTTCATTTCCAGTTGCTATCCAGTTTGGAGCCTGAGAAAACAAAGGTGGCGATTGGGCCATCCTAAGAGGAAAAAAACATATTTTTTTTGTCGTCTGTGTGAACTTTTATTATTTTTAACAAAAATAAATAAACTGATAAAAATAAAACAACTTTTTTTTCTAAAAAAAAGAGAACTAAGTTTAAAGGTTAATAATGAAATGTGGAAAAAAAAACAAATGAGCTTCATCGGACTGGATCACCACCTTCTCTTATTCAAACTTCCGTTTAAGATTGTAGCCATATTTAAACAAAACAAAACAGGAAAGAAAGGATGATAATGATGATGATGATGATGATGATGATGATGACATTTTATCAGTATTGTGAATAAACTTGAACACAAACCACATGCAGTTCCATGTCATGTCTTCAGTTTTAGCACCTCTCTCCTGCCAAGGTAAAGCGACTAATTTGAACTTTCTTATGGTGACACCGATTCATAGTGCTTCTATAAGGGAATCAGTGTTCTGTATGTATATATTTATTTATGTGTAATTTAATGGGAACTGTAAATATGGTGAGTCTGTTTGAAGCTTTTTTTATTATTTATCTGGTGATCTCGTTTACCTCTTGTTTAGTGGGTTTTTAAGTCTCTCCCATCTTAGTTCCATCACTGTGGTTCATAGTTACTTATTTAGAAAACGGGAGGGGAGTTTTTTAGGGGGAGGTGGGGTGGTATTTTTTGGGATTCATCACTTCAGCCCTGTTGTAGCATGTTATAAAAAGGCGAAAATAAAGCAGCTAAGCGATTGAAGCAACTTGGATTTTTACAAATATATTATTAATATGATACTTAAGTTCCACATTGATAAAGGAAAATAAATCAACCATCCAACCCAGACCGACCACCATTTCCACTGAAATAATTTAGGTTCCCCTTCCAAAAACATTTTTTTCCGCATGTTGATAATTTTTAACAACTCTTTGTATGCTGTGGCTTTAAAAAAGTTTATATCCAGGGTCTTTCTATTGAAAGCATAATCAGAGCAATAAGTTGACATTGTCTATTCGGATAAAGAACTGGGGATCTTCACTTCCCTCTCCTCCTTTTCATTTTGAGTTGCCTTTTGGTTCAAAGAACTTCCATACATTGGGGACCACCTGGTATCCTCTATTTCCACCGGCCATATTGGAAGCAGTTACAGTTGTATTGTATTGAGTTGTGCTGGCAGTAGTTTCCATGCCTGTCAATGTATCATAGTCCTTTGTTGCCCAGATAAATAAATATTTGATACGCTTTATGTCGATTTTTTTTTATTCAGTGGCTGTCTTTACCCAGGCGTATTTTTGTTCTTGGCAGTATTTTTTATTCAGTATGGTTACAGTAATTGAGTTTAACTCTCCCTTGACAATTGCTCTTTGCAATAAGCAGCTGAACCCATTGTTTCCCTCAAGTATAATAAAAACTTACTTTCAAGTTGGAGTTCAGAGCAGGGTATCATTTAGATATTCCACTGAGTCTGTATTCAGACAAATTACACAATAAAACAAAATGTATTCTTTTGGATTAAAAAAAAATATTGTACTGTTGAAGAAATGGCATTTTAGTTTCCTTTAACTGAAAGGTGATTTTATTTTTTAAAAATAAAGTTTTATTTTATTTATTTGATCTTTAGGTTTTGTTCTTGCTTCATAATTATATATCAGGGTTACCCATTTTAAATGTTTGACATAATATGAATTGGTTTTTAATTTTCAATGCCATTTAAAAGATGGGGAAGATATTTATATCTTACTGAGGATTATGGGTAATTGTATGTATATTCACATACAAATGTTCATACAGAACACATTTTTTAAAAATCAAATTGTGTATGTAAATGCATTTTTCATATTAGGGAAAATAATCATACTCATCTTGTTTGACATATTACTTCAGATTTATTTTAGGTTTGATTTTATGAATGTGTGCAGGTCACATTACTGTAAATATTTAATCATGTGATAATAGCTTTTCCAATATTTTGGATGAGGAAGATCTTATTTTGAAATGATACATGTTTGAATTATAAGCAATACAACACAAACTTTTAGATAAGCATGAAATATTTTATTTTCATATTGGCTAGATTTTAGTTCCAGAGTATGAGGAAATTCATTTGGAAGAGATGCTAGCATGCTTTTTACATTAGAAATTGGCTCAAAGTGCACTCTTATGAAAATTGCACTTTTAACATTATTTCATTTTCTTTGTGTTCATATGGTACAAAATTGGCTTTATGCAGATGTGGTTTGATAGAAATAGAAGCAGAGAGTGAAATATTGATATTAAGGCGTTATTTTTGTGGAAATAGATGCTTACAATGCTGATTTGGAGTATTGAAGCTGAAGTGTCTGAGCAAACATTGTGAAACTTATTTCCAGCATGATGATTGATACCAATCCAGATCAATTGTGTCTGGTCTTCTGATAAGTATTGCAAAAAGTTAAAGGTGTGATGGCATAGCTGAGAAGACAGTGCAGGGACTTCTGCTTCTACCCCAAAAGCAGAACGGAAAAGTCTTAAGTAGTTGGTACCTTTTCTTAACAAAGAGAAATTTAGATCTGGTATTTCTATTTGGTTGTTGTTAGAGGAAGCTAATCCAGGAGATGAAGAGGTTCTGTTTCTTCCTGACTGCTCCTTTACTTAGGGAAGACAACAGAAAAGCAAGGCAGTTGATTTGCTGCTTTTAAAATGCAGTTTTACAGTGAAATATTTTTCCTCTGATGGCATAAGAGTGTGCTGTTATGTCTGTGAGATAGACATTGAAAGTGGATCTTCTGCATATCTTTTTGAAAATGCTTATTCATCCCCTTGCCCCAGATACGTTGGTTAACTGTAAAGCGGATGTAACAAAATAATGAGGTGAATGAACCCTAACTGTACATGCGGCCTTGACATAAATGAAATGCACAGCATTGTAGCAGGTGAAGTGAAGCATTGTCTATCTGGGCTGTTTTTCTTGGCTGCAACTCAGATTGTGTGGGGGATCCTAACCTCAGGCACAATGGCATTCATAAACAGCAATGCACACACTGCTGCTCTTTCTCCAGCAATGCATAAATACTCATTTTTAAATGAAAAACAATCTTATTAAATACCATTCATTCATATCTGGATTTACAGATGCTTGTTACTTTTTTTTTAAAATCTGCCTAATAGTTTTTAGCTGTAACTGGGGAATGTGTAAAGCATATTTAATCTTACAACATTCCTAATAATTTAAAAGATATGAATAATGTATCTGGTAGTAAAATACGATTTCAGAAATGAAATTTAATAAATATTGCAGTTACTTATTGCAAACAATTAAGAATTAGAGTTGTAAAAATAATATTAAAACTTAAATGATATTTGCATTGCTTGATTCATATGTTAAAATATTGATTGATCATTAGTTTAGTTAAAATACGTTAATAACACCCCATTTTTTAAAACTTTTTTTGAAAAATGAAACTTTTAGTTAACTTTAAGACAATAAGTCTGATGATTATTGAAATTATTTGTTTATTCTGCTTTAGAAACCTGCTGTAAACACTGAGAATATATCTCACTATTTCATTTTGACCTTTTTCTAAAAGTTCTTATTGCAGGAGATAATAATGGGTTCATTACAGTTTGGGGCTCATCTGCTGTGACAAAAGTGCAGTTACCAAATCATGGTAATTACTTTCACAGTATTTTTCAGGGAGGGGGGATGTATTTTAAGTGTTGTAATCAATCACTGTTGCAGCCTTTCAAATTCTAGGCAATGCTTTTAGCTGCTAACCTTAACACACACACTGTAATAGAAATTAGTATGAATGGTTAAATGTTAATGAGCTATAGTGTAGTCCCTTCATGCTATGCTAATTTATGCATTTTTAAAAAATGTACGACAATGTGTCTTCAAGCTGAATGGTTACCACCCTCCTTTGTAATAAATCATAATCTACCCCTCCTTCCTCCCAACCTCCAAAATCGAATATTAATATAATTTGAGATTTAACTGGTGGAACAGCCATCAGGACAGCAATGCCCTGCAGCTGAAATAATATTTAAAATAGAAGAGATTTGACATTTGATAAGTCAGTGGCTTGAAATACCCAGTTGTACTTAGCTAATTCAGTCCTTAACCTCTGGTTTCAAATAAATCAATTACAGTCGATTCCACTTCAGTTCAGAAGTGCATGAGGTTTTCAGTTAATTGAATACATTTTATTTGCTAGGAATATTCATTTATCCAAACCTTTAAATATAAAGGAGTTTTCTTTGATTGTCCATGTTAAATTTAACTGCATAATCCAATCAAGACATGCTTGTTTGCTTGGATTCTCTCTAAATTCTATAATGGGTAGCTTGTTTTCTTTACAATGCATACCTCAGCAAATTGCAATTTTGCTGAATTTTGTTTAAAACAACCGTGGGCTTAGATCACTTAAGGTGAATTTAAATTCTCTTAAAACTAGTGAAAGTTACTCCTCAGGTTACTATTTAGGATAAGTCTGTAGAATAAGACTGGAATTCTGAAATACTTCTAGAATGAAGTATTTGGTTTAGTTATATCTGATTTGTTGACAAGACTGTTGATTAAACTCCTGTCAAAATCAGGTTTAGGATGTTATTTACTTTACAAATAAACCCCAAGAAAACAAAGCACATCATCTTAACTCTCCTCTTGTCTTGAATATAGCCTTTCCTAACCTGGTACCACAAGATGTTTTGAATTACACCTCCCAAAATGCTCAGCCTGCATAGCCACGGTGGCAGGAATTTTGGGAAATGTAATTCAATACATCTGGAGTGCACAGAGCATCACCCAGCTATCTCTGAAGTGATAGAAAACCTCCTCTCATTGCTGTTTTTTGGCACGATGATGGTTGAATGACTTTAGAGTTTAGATGATGCTGTAAATTGCTAGTGGGAAAATGACCTAAAGCTTGAGAATGTTTCTTTATAGGTTCCTGCTCCAAAGTAAACCCCCCACTGATGTTAGAGCTTTATTCCCTGGCAATAAATTGAAGGTATATAACTAGCATGTAAGAATACAATCCTATATAGATTTATCAGAAGTTAAGTGCTGGTGTATATTGAAATTTACTTCCAGTTGAGCCTACGGAGTTTTGAGTCATAGACAAAAAACAAAGCACATTATTGTGGTGCAAGACAGCAGTCTACATAAGCAAATGAATATGCTTATTATTATTATTTTAAAAAAAGGTTTGCAGCAGAAATAAAATGGGAAGTCAGTAGTTTAACGAAGTTAAGCATGCAATGCATTACAAATTGCTTTTTACAATTTGTTTTGCCATTGAACTCCTTGGTGTTCATCATTCAACAAGAAAGACTCAGTTGCTTGCTACTGATCAATTACCTGATTACCTGATCAATTATAGTCGAAACCAGGATATAATGAGAAGGTTGTCATTAACTTAGTGGAATGTGAATTCCATAGATCTCCGTGCCATTTCATCCTTGGGTTTCTTATATGATGCTTAGTGTTACTAATATCAATATTACTAATACTGCTAATATAACTTTAAAATAATTGGTAGTGGTTGTAATTTGGGTGGTGGTGGTGTCCTAAAAGTTTCACAACCATATGGCAGTGATTCATGAAACAAATTTGCAAGGTAGGTCAATAAAGTTCACCATAAATAGATAAAGTTTTGGAATAACAGTTAATTGAAAGCCACTTAGTAAATTTGAAATCGATTGCAAGAAGTTCCCGGTTCATCTCCTAACTCTACTTTATAATTAGAAATAGAATATTGATGAAGTCAGTCAAGTCCTGAATCATAATGGTTTGAAGGGCATTGTTTGCAGACGGTCCTTTCTACAGTGAGTAAGAAGTCCTCCCTATTTCCTATAAATTCCTAGACACCCACATCTTTCTTCTGAAAGCAAAACCCGTGTCATCAAACTTCGCTACAACTAGCAGAAGCGCTGGATTTCCATTCCTATCCTTGTGTTGAAGTCGGCCAATGTCAGGGAAGGAAGCGAGTTAAGGAGACTTAGTTTACAATTTGCGTGTTGCTTCTTTGCTGGGGAGGGTTTCCAGGTCTTGTGTCTGCACCGGCCGTAGTTTGCCTGTGTTGGGGAACAGAGAAGAACCGATTAGCGCCCTCTTTGCCTCTTTCAGACCTGGCGGCACCCCGAACGTGCCCAGAGGATAATCGGGTTAGACAACTGCTGGGAATCAACATCTGCTCCTCTTCCCACCTCCACTTCAGCCCTGTTCCCTTTCCCGCCCCGTTACTGAAAAGCAGGCAAGGCTTGACCGGGGGTCAGGGCCATAGCACCGGGGAGGAGCGTGTCGATCCAGGCTGGAGGGGAAAACGCGTGGGAGATAACGGCAGATTTTTCTTGGCCGGTCCTTCTTCTGCAACAGCGAGGGACCAAAAGGTCCGGAGAGATGCTTTCCTTTCTCTCCCACGCTGCGACTCCGGGGTTTCTTCTGGCCCGAAGCTGCTTTGGGAAATGCAGCGGGAGGGCCTGTGAAGCTCCCCACCCACGAATTCGCTCCTCAAACCCACGTGTTACACCTGGTTACTTTGAGCAAGCAAGCAAAGATCAGGAAACTTGTTGCTCATTCCCGCGTTCCCGGTTAAAACAACCGTCCTATTAGGAAAAATGAAAGTGGAACAGCTTACAGGGGAAGAAGTTCCACTGAGTTGCTTGTATGTATTCGCAGGTCACAAAAAGCCCTTGCCAAGCTGGTACTCTCTAGAATAGTTCGAGCACAACATGCACAATTTTCTAGCAGGTTGTTATAACACTTCTACTTCAAGAAAACTGGGATTGAGCAGGTTGGGGCTGTGGTGAAATCATTACACGAAAACGGTGTTGGTGTTTGGGGTGCCGAATTCTAGGTAATAGGAATCCGTAGCTAAGGAGAGCATATGGAGAAAAGGTTTTCTTGAGGGTGTATATAGGGTTTGACTTACCTAGTAGTGAGACGATAGACAAAGTTATGCAGATAGCATGATTTCTTTTTCTGAGCCAGGAAACCTGGCTGAAAATAGATGTCCCATTGCTTTTTTTTTTTTAAATGTACTCAATGTCTCTTACTCATTTTTCCCCAATACATTCCCTCCACACCACTAGTTATGGCTATAGTTATGTATTAAATAAAAAAATCATAGTAGTCTGTCTCCCACCTGAACCGCACTGTAACCCAATTTGAGTAACCCCGAGGCTGTAGCCCATAACACACCTGCTAAATTCACTCAATGGCACCTAATTGAAAATAAACATGCTCAGAATACCAGATTAAATGCCAGCATTTTGTTGAGCTGGGTTGGAGATTCTTTACAACAACTGGTGATGTTCAGATGTTTGTATTTCAGCCTCCATCAATTCTGTTGCAACTTGGGGCCATCAATTTGGAGGAGGGGGGGGAAAGATGCTACTGGCTCCAACAGCCACCATGACCAGCAGCTATAGGTTGAGATATTTTGCATTCCTGAACATCTTCCAGTCTGCTGAAACTGGACATGCTCAACTATCCAAGCAAAGATGTATGTGACAATGTAGAATTGTTTGGGTTGATGGAACAAAATAATTTCTGTTGTATTATAGCAAGCCAGATTGCTTCAGGGATTTTGACAGTAGGAAGGGATTCCTGATTTCTATGCTCTAGATAACTTGTTTGGACTCTCTATTTCAGAATATCTTACCCTAACCAGAGTCTATTTCAGGGTGAGAGGCAGCCAGAAGCTGCTGCTTTGCTTTGTGGGCAGTTTCAACACAAAAGATACAATTGCAGGTGATGGGAAGAGTCCCCAGCCTAAGCACTGAGAATGGCCAGCCATCAGAGTGGGCAATCCTAGCATAACCATTGGCTTGGCATTAAAAGACTTGGGGGCTCCAGTTGCCCCCTTTGGTTGAGTGAACTCCATGAGAGACAAAAGCTCATGGTGTTCCAGCAACTGCAAGTAGTGGCTCATTATCAGGGACCCAGCATTTTCTGCAGAGAAAAGACTTCTAGGCAAAATGACAAGTAAATTCAAAATGCATCAGTTTTTCCAACGGTGACATTATTGGCAATTTGCTTTTGGTTAAGTAGCAGTCTTTAAGCATGTGTTCCAAAGGGTGGTGGTGGTGGAAGATTGAGGCTACTTGGGGTGAATGTACTGTTTATAATAAATATGTATAGGAAAAACATTATGAGGTTGTCCTTTGCTTAGATTGCCAGTATTTTGGAGAAACTAAATCTAATTCTTCATATCAATTAGTACTCTTTGTTCTGTGTCAGGATCATATATTAGTATGTCTGTATTACCAACATGTGGTTTTTAATTATGTTAAAGGCAGAACTGGTTCAATTTTTGGATTACTAAAAGCGTAAAATAGTTCTAGCTTTACATAAACCTCTTAATCCTATGTGGATTTATTCAGAAGCAAGTCTTGATGAGTTCTACAGTTTATTATATCCTAACTGTGGCTGCATCATGCCTTTTGCTCTTGGTCCTTCCTGAGTCAGAAATCTTATATTCATCGTGCTTTCTTTGTATTCCAGTCTAGAAGCTGAACAATGCTTTGATTAAGTAATGTTTGCATAGGTGCGTGTACCTTAGGTTTTTAAACCAATTCCTCTTTTTTAAAAAAGGAACATATTCCTTTGTTTTGGAAAGTCCAATTCTGACATTTTCTTCCTCTTTCCTATATTACACATATCAAAGGTTTCTAGATGATTGTGCAATTGGGAGAGAAGGGTAGGGAATGAATTGTTTTACCACTCTCGTTAGAACCTTCCCTTTTTCTACCATTTTGTGATTACAGCACTATTACAATGACTTCACTTTGGAAATGTTATTTGGAACTAATTTCAATGAACAAGTTTCCTGTAGATTATAGAGTTTGGTTCAACTATGGCTTGAAATACATCTGCAAAAGTCTTAGATTCTTTTTAGTAATAAAGTTGTGGCACTTTTTAAAAAAATGATGGTGGCCATCTTACTGCTTAAAGTGAAAGTGACCAGGTCATTTCACTGAATACACATCCAGTTTCTTTAGCCATAGGTTTCATTTGGTGGGACTCTGGGTTCTAAATGTGCAGTAGTGATGGTGATGGTAAGAATGATAGATGTGCAAATTATGAAGTCTATTTATCCCCGAGAGTACTTTTATTAGAAATAAGTCTCCCTAAATGTAAACCTTAAAGCCTTATTTATATTACTTATTTTGGCCATTGCTCAGTTCATTTTACTAAGATCTTCTCCAAGCACTTGCCGTCGCCAATTAGTATGATTCAAGGTTTGGCCTTATTTAAACTAATTGACACCAATGAGATTTTAATTAGACACAACTGGCCAGTCTCATTTGAATCAGTTTATTCTAAAATGTGATTCACAAATTAAACTATAGTTGGTTTAACCTAAGTTTAAAATCCATTGTGTTCACACTACAGGCTAAACTAATACAAAACAATGTGAACTATGTGAGTACAACTAAGTGTAGCTCCATGATTAAGTAATTACTCATTCATATCATTCCTTCCTTGCTAATTCACCCAATAAATTTCTCTACTACATCAATAATCCTGGGTATGTGGTTCATACCTAGATGGCCTCTAGAGATGATTTGGGGCAATCTCCAGAAATCCCAGTTGAAATCCCAACACACTCTAGGAGAAGGCCTTAGGAAAAGACTGGTGGGTTAATGTTTTCCATTGTGCTTAAGAAAATAACTAGCAATTTTGGTAGTAGACTAAGCTCCATTGTTAAGTTTTTGGTTTCAGTACTAAATGGTAATGATGATGCACCTATATAGGCTTCAAAAGAAGGAAAAGGGGATTCAACTAATTCCTCTTCTTTATTGATGTATTAAACATTTTACATCCTTGCCCTACGTTTTTCACCCTTACTGTTAATTTATCATGTTATCCTTGTGGTGTGAACTGCTGTTATTATTAACTATCTCCTTAATTTCAGTGGCATTTTAGTAGATGTGATAAAAAAAATGAGGAAGGAAAGGGTCACACCATCATGTGTCATCACACATGACCGTGCTTCATCTGAATTGAACAGAGAAATTGCAGAGCATCCTTTGTTACCTCAGATCCTACACTTTTCCTTGGAGAAATAGTTTACATTGGTTTGCCTGGAGTCACAATCAGATGTACTTACCCAGAAATCAGTCTGATTACATCTGATAAAGTTTATCCTAAAGTCTAGTGCATTGTATTATATCCAAGACAGGGAAAAGCATGCCAATATCTCTTAAGTTCTTTCCTGCAATGAAAAGTTGGGACAATTGGGGGGTAGGGGCAGAAAGAGAAGCACTCCTGAAGTCTCCTTGTGGCTTCTAAATGAAGACAGTGAACCTTTCCTTCTGAAACTGCTAAGGCCAGGGCAGCTTAAAAGCCAATCCTGCCAATTACCCTCCACCCCCCTCCATCTTTGCTAAAAAGGAAATTCACGCTGTTCAAGTGAGATAGAGACAAGACCTTTACAAAGACCAGCAGAAGGGCTCAGGGCATGCCAAAACCTGAATTTAACTTCATGCATGGAGCTGCCCTTCCTCCACCATGGAAAAAGCAATCAAAGGCCCCCTCCCAGAACTAAGCATTATCACTGTTCTGTTTTTTGAAAAGGCAAGATTGGCTTTCGATTGCTTCAGGGGTGCCCCAGAGCTAGGCAGAAGCATGGTAAGGTTCCTTGATTCCATGACTCAGATTCAGCTCCTGTGGAGAAAGAGAGATTCAGAACCGACTGATTACTGGTTTTCCATCAGTGTCAGAGTGAGGTTGAATCCTGGCCTCTCTTTCTCTCCCCTCCCCTCCCTGCCTGGCCTTCTCCTGATATTCCAGGTTCAGCCTCTTTTCCTGGCTCTCATTCTCCCCAGCCAGTCAGGGGAGAGTTGCCCCAGGCCAAACATATGCTGCTTTCCTCCATAGCACTAATCCACCTTCAGCGTGGAGGAATAATTGCTCAAGTGGCCATGGATTTGGGGCGCTTTTGTCCCTCACTGGCTTCCATCCGTTTGGCATACGCCATTTCAATCAAAGGCTTTCTCTCTCACTGTCTGCTTTTATCAACCCCAGCCTCAGCAAATGAGGGAGGGGCCCAGGAAAAGGAAAGAGAAAACCAGACAGTGAGGTTCAGCTTCAGTGTTTCACAGGTGAAGGGGGCAATTTATGACAGTTGGGGGCATGAGCAATATGTGGATCACTTCCCTTCTGCCGCTTCAGTATATAAATATATTCTGCCAAAAATGATCTTTTCTCAGTGATACAAGCTTGACAGATTCTCCAAAGGAGGCTTGACATGTTCTCCATATCAGCTGCAATATTAAGTTTAGCAGAATTTCTCAAATCTGGATCTGCTGTGGTGGGGAGTGGAAGAGGAAAGAGAAAAAACAGAGATTAAATACATCCAGTGGTTTAGATCTTCCCGTGAATTTTATCACTCCCAGTCAGAGAACACCACATCAAAATCAAGCTTCTTGTGGTAGCAAAAATGATCAGCAAACTGCTTCCATGTTGGGAATCTACGTGGACTTGTTCTCCTTGACTTAAGGCAGGTTTTGCCTTTATATCTTAGAAAAGAATGTCAACCACTGAAAGCCTTCTCCTTATTATGAAACAAATAATGCTTAACTTGCATTTGTAATATTGGAATAGTTATTATAAAACATAAAAAGTAATGAATGCTCTGAACTTGGTTATTGTTGCTTTGAAAAACAATTTTGGATCAGACCAAGATTGGTTTGGTCTTGCGCTGGTACCCTTCTATTAAGATATCTTTGTACCCTGTCTACTGAAAAATGTATACAGCATACTTTTTTCAGTTCTGGTTCTGAAGTTTACTTGGGTGGTAAAACAAACTGCATTGCATGACCATAACATTTAAACTTATTTTCTAAATGTATTAGCCAAATTTAGACAAACTCCATGAATAAATGTTTAGGTTTATTTATTCCATAAAATAGCCAGATATGTAAACATAGTTGATCTCCCATTTTATCATTGGCATAAGCCTTTGAGATTAGATTAGAGTGAAAAGTAAATTATTGGCTCAAGTTTACTCAGTGGAGATTTCAATGTGGTTCTATTTAGTCCTACTTTAACATTATAATCACTACATTGCTTCAATTTATGGAGCTATGCAGTTACATAAAACATATCTATATAATATCCCCAGGGATTTGGGATATAAGGTCTTTAGGTCAGGTTTAAAAATACTGTTTAATGTTGGGATATGCCTCAAACCCGATCATTTTTTCTATAAAATACATTATCACATGGTGGAATGCATCCCCCCCTCCCCTGTGCCTGCAGTCTGAAAGCACAACTTGCCCATAGCACACTTTTATTCATTCCCTTTTCTCTTTGTGAAGTAGCAATAGCAATAGCACTTATATACTGCTTCATAATGCTTTATAGTCCTCTCTTATCTGTTTTACAGAGTCAGCATATTGCCTTCCAAAATCTGGGTCTTCTTTTTACTGACCTCGGAAGTATGGAAGGCTGAGTCAAACTTGAGCGGGTCAAGATTGAACTCCTGGCAGTTGGCTGAGTTAGCCTGCAGCACTGCATTCTAACCACTGTGCCACCATGGTTCTGGCCTTACTTGTGAATAGTTTTCATGCATGCACAAATGGTTTATTAAAAACAACTAAACCCCTCAGATGCCAGGCATGAGTGCCATTTCTAATAAGTATTCTTGGGCCCTCATATTAACCAGCTACTGGAAGGCAAGCAAAGTCAGTATAGTCATTGTTTCTCAGTGGTTTGCATTGTGAGGTTACAATTTTTGAGAGGGAGCCTTGGTTTTCTCCTTTGATCTTCCAAGACTTCTGAAACTCAAAGGGGGAGGGGGGGTGAGTTGAGACTTTAAAACTGACAAGTAACGACAGGAATTGGTTTTAGGAAATGAATCAGAACATCCATAATTAAAAGACAAAGTTTTGGTTTTGAAACTTCTGGAAGTAAAGTGGAGTGAAATTCATAGCAAAATGTGTCCCTCTGTAAAATGGTAACACACCCTACTAAATGCATTCACATCCCTTTACTACACAACTTTATCCCCCCCCCCCTAGAAAAAGCTTAATATCCTATTTCATGAAATAATTTTTGAATCTATTACTACGACTAATCTTCCCTGCAAGCT
>JANHFL010001701.1:66829-88094 GCA_032468155.1 Oxyrhabdium leporinum | reverse complement strand
GATTTGAACCGCTAGATTGAATCAGCAGAAGTGGCCTGCAGTTCAACACTCTAACCACTGCGCCACCTAGGCTCCATGTGTGGTAAATATCTCTTCATGGTTTTTCACATTTCCAACCTGGATTAGAAGTAACTTTATGTCCTTGATAATTCCTTTGGTGACATATACCAATGCTACATCAATGTATTATCTCTTAAATTATAAAACAGTGTGATTTTCAGTCCTTTTAATCACATTTTCTCTCATTGATCCATGTGTATATTAGAATCAAAATTCTTAGCCCATTTTATTATGTAGTCTTTAATTTGTTCCTTTTCTGTTTGAAATCTCAATAAAAAATTATACATGTTATTAATCACACGTTCATACATTGTACATTGTTCAATCTCAAATTTGCTTTTTATCTCATTAAATCTTTCTGTTAATTGTGCATATGAAAACCAGTGAAAACTATATCCCTTTGCGGTCATTTGTTCTCTTGGCCTCATTATAAATTGTGTTTGTTCCTATACTAACAGATCTTGATATGTTAACCATTTCTCTTTATCCACTGTTTCCTTTCTAAATAAAATGCTTCTTGTGCTGAGATCAATAAATGTATTTTCAGGCGCAATCTTGTTTATATCTATTCCATATTCTTAGTATGGCACTTTCTACATAATTATTTTTAAAATCTATTTCTTTGACTTTGTTCTATCATTAAAAAAAACTATGCCATCCAAATCTTACTTTATGTTCTTCTAATTCTAACATTCTCTTATTTCTCAAGAACACCCAATTTTTCATCTATACCAAACAACTTTCTGGTTTTGTTTTTTTTAACCTTGCCATATAAATCTGGATATATCCTTTTGGCATTGCTTACAAGGTACATCATTTTTCAAAACAGATATTATTTTATATAAAAACATAATTCTAAATAATACACTCATATTTATCACAGAAATTCTTCCAAAAATTATAATTGTATTTTTTCCCCATTTTAATAAATCTTTCTTAATTTCATCCCCTACCTTGACATAATTATTTTGAAATAAGATACAGTTCATATTTGTCATAGTAATGGCAAAGTATCTTACTTTTATTATTTTACTTTTTTTTCTCAATTTGAAAACCAACTTTTACTATCAACTCTTTTTGTTTTTTCATCCTATTCTTTTGCTAAAAATCTTTATTTTCTGATTACCAATTTTAAATTTGACAAAAACACCAAATTCCTTTTATTTATTTATACATATTTATATTAAACCATCCATCTCACACTAATTTCAATATCATGTATCATATATCACATAACAAATATCTATTTTTATTATATTAATTTCCTATTCATTTCTTTTCTATGTCTATTCCCTCCATAGGATTTTCTAGAATGAAAACCAAGTCATTCCCAAATGCCCATAGTTTGTATACTTTATCTTTAAGCTTTAGGCTGTTCTCTCATCTTGTCTTATATCTCTATTCAGAACTTCAAGAACCAAAATGAACAACAGCAGCAATAGTGGTCATCTTTACCTTGTTCCTTTGTATTTCACAGGGTTTTAAAAAAAATATAATTAACTATAATTTGTGCCATTTGTGTGGTATATTGATTTTACCCATGTAATCAAATTTTCTCCAAATTCCATATTGTACAAAATTTTAAACGGGAAAGTCAAGTTCAAATTTTCAAATACTTTCTCCGTGTCAAAAAATATTAACATGGTTTCTTTTTCATTATGACATTCCAAATATTCTAATACATTAATATATTTCTAATATTGTTTTTAAATTGTCTTTTGGATAAAAAGCCATATTGATCTTCATCTATAAAGTCTTGCCAGACACTTTTCGTTCTTTTAACAAAAATCATCAATTAATTATTTTATAATCTTTATTCAGTAAAGATATTGGTAAAAAATTTTTGGGTAAAGTTGGGACTTGACCTTCTTTTGCAATTAATACTATATTTGCACCTGTCCAACTTTCTCATATCCTTCCAATATTTAAAAGGAAATTCATATTTTTTTGAAGATGTAACAATTTGTCTTCAGAATATTTATAATAGGATAATTCATTTTCCATTACCTATACTTAGATGGATATAACTCTATTGAAACATATTAAAGCTATTAAAGGGATCCTTTTATTAAGCCAAGATCTACAAAATCATTGCAAGTTTCTGAGTTCGGGAAAAAATCTTGATAAGACAGTTAAAAATCCTGAAAACATAAAGTATATGATAGAAGGAGATGAAAGAAGAAAGTGGCTGGTATTTGAATTACGTCCATTTTAATGCTTTATAAGGTGAAGACACGACTATGGATACAAGTGCAAAATTCTTAGCAAGTCATGGCAATTTTGCTTAGGTAAGAAATGTGACATTTTACTCAGGTTAATGGAATGCTTGTTGCCCTTTTTAATAGAAAAATCTTTCTCTACCTACCCTTAAACGTTTTCATCTGAATTATTGGCGTTGTGCTTTATGAGAGCAAGGGCAGAATCTTCACCAACTGCTAGCTTTGAAAACAAACATGATTGATTTGCGGCAGGAAACTCCAGACTGAAGTAGCACAGAAAGCTTTTAACATTTGGGAATTCCTTTCTGCTGTCAAGAGAGAGTGCCAGGGGCTTTGGAGATTTTATTCTGATTGGCCATCAAGATGGACAACCCAAAGGGGAAGGTAACATTCCCAACCTGCCCGATGAAGTATTTCTTAAGCATCAAAGGGAAGACAAGAGAGAGTTAATCCGAAAATGACCACTTTTCAAAGCTCCCCAAATGGTTGCAAACCCATGGCTACAGCAGCAGATTTTAGCTGGCTTTTTTTTAAAACCCCTCTACCACAACAAAATCATCTACTTAATGTCATAATAACACTTAGGAAGGGAGGGCAAGCCAGCCGAGGTTCTTACACTGGTTTTTCTGCATTCTTAAGTCTAATTAACGATGCAGAGAGGGCAATATGGTTTGGGTCAAAACGGTATTGGAGTCATCTTGTGTCAGGTTGAGGGGCTATAATTATCAGATTAGAATCCTGATTCTGTAGCTGTTACCTCTTGACTTTCTTAAACTCTGAAGAAAGCAGCAATCACCCTGGAAAGACAAGGGAGTTGTGCTCCAGACACTTTTCCAACACAAACCCACGACGGGGGACACAATTGCAAGTCACTGGATTGCTTCCCCCACCCCTGCCTTAAAAAAGTTGGATAAAGTGCATTCCGCCGTCAAGTCTGTAAAGAAATCAGCTTCACTCTTTTGAACATGTAGTAGAACAAATTCTACACTACAATACTAGTATTGCTTTATTTCAAGAATTGCTGCCACTTCTTTTTAAATTCAGCCTGCACCTGTGTCTTCTGGGGGGAGACAATCGTTCATTGCTCAGCAAGAAAGCTGCACTTGCTGCCAGTTCATATATAAAAGGAAAATGCAGCCACTCTGAGTTAAATCATCAGCATGGCTCAGATAAATTCCCACTATGTCTTATCCTAGACATCAACCTGTTCCACTTTCCATCGTTGCATGAACCCTGAAAAATTTAACAGAAAGAGATGGAAAAACTGCAGCTTTTATTTTTGCTGGGCTAGGAAAAAGTTGCACAGACACACTCACAAACACGGAACGCTACTTCCAATGCTTGTTCTATTACTTGTAAAAATACTTTGGTAAAATAGAATTCTGGAATTCCATGTTTGTAATTAATTAAATATATCATAGATAAGTAGAGCGGATAAAAACTGGAAATTGGTTGTTTGGGTCCAATATTGTGATGTAACAAAAAGCTGCACATTTCAAAGATATATCAAAATTGAGATGTTCAGATCTGGCAATTTCATTCTGCTTCACCGCTATTATATACTGTAGGTTTGAAGAAAAAAATATTTGAAATAAATTGTTATTATTTGCTAAGTTTTAATTCTTTATTACCTTGATCTGATGCAAGTCTGACCTGTATATGTGAACACTATCAACTTTGTTTTAACAGTTCTTCAGATTTGTAGAATCTACAGCGTTTTAGTAGACAATCATTGGTGAATGCTAGGAGTCTGATGCAAAGTTCAACTTTTTATATTAAATAATTATGAAACCAGAAATTCATCTGAATATCCTAACTGAATGATATCTGGGGGGTTTTGGGTTGTTGTTTTTTTGGTCATTTTAGCTATTAATTGAGATGGAATCACTTCACAGCTGTTTAATTGCAACATAAATCCTACAATTGTTGCAAATCAAACTGATACCTATCAGTAGATCTAGATTTTCTTTCAGCCCATCTTTGCATCTATTGTAGCATTTACTACCTTAATTTTATTTTCATATGGTGGATTTTGGTAATATTCCTGGCAATATTATTCTGCTAAACACACCAGCAAGTATACTAGGTATTTGGGAGAATCAGAAGCAATGCACAAGAGGCCTACTGTGCTTTCAAACTTCCTTATGAACACAGCACAAAATTAGATAGGCCAAGGTCTATCGGGGCAAATTGCAGTCAGGATAGAATCATAAGGAAGCTTCATTTTATTTATAGCAAGCTTTATAACAAACTATTAGAAATCAGGATGGATATACTTACCTGGAAATTAATTAGATTTTGAAGTGGCCCAACTCACTACTGGCCATAGAATTCGCTTCAGAAGGTTAGAATGGGAAAAAACCTTCCTTTTTGAGGCCTTGTTTCTCAACCTTGGCAGGTTTGTGGACTTCAATTTCAGAAATCCCCAACTAGCAAAGCCCACATATCTTAAACTTCCTGCGGTTGAGAAATACTGCTTGGGAATGAAATCTTTCCAAAGCAAGACGTTTACAGTGTCCTATGGTCCCTGATCTTGTTCCTCATCTTTGGATGCCAAGTGTTCAATTCAGTCTTTCTGTTCAATTACTGATTTCTGAAAGAAAAAGGAAGGCACCTCTGAATCTTGTGTGCTCGGAAAAAGGTTTGGATATGAGCACCTCTTCTGCCCTTGGCTAGCCTGGCATGGGCCTTTGGATGCTGCTTAAATATAGTTATGGATAAATCTTCTGGATATATCTCTCATTACTCTAAACTCTCATATTATTTAGTGCTACTATTTTGTGACCATTCTGACTAGGGAGTATGAGAACCAAATATGACACACCTTGATGGCATCAGTTTGAGAAGATTGTATTAATGGGCCACAGTGGAAGCTGGAGGACATTGTGACAAGAAAGAGTAGGTGGAGACCACACCAAATAGCTAGCTGCTCTCTGCATGAACTCCAAAAGTGAAAGATTAATTAACATCTGCCTTTGTAACTGTTACTCTTTATCAGGAGTCTTTTAAAGGGTGAGACAGAGTACAAAAGTGAGCAACCTACAATTACAGAGGAATGTTCCCTGGGCTGTTGCAAACGCCCTGAAGATAGCCTGTTGGATAGAGCACAAGGGTGCATTTTTCAACAGCTCTGCGGATGACAAAGAAAGTTAGCTGGGCAATTGTGGCTCCTTAACAAAGCGTCATTTGAACACTTCTGTGCAGTTTTTACCTTTAACTATGTTTTAACCTTAACCTTTTAGCTTTAGAAACAATAACAAATCAAATGGGAATGTACAGACTGCACAGTTATTTTTCCTAATCAGTAAACAGAGACACACTAGGAAGTACTCAACGCTACTACTAACCTTAATTCAAGATTTTGTTTTCCCTTTAGAAATAATTCTGAAGGAGACTTTATAGCAATGGTGGGTGAGTTCTAAGCAAAAAACAGGTAACTCAGATGCCAAATTGGGTAAACTCGCATTTATTTATGATGCCCCTGCTTTCTTATACCCTTCCCTCTCCCTCTCAGTCTCCCTTCCCATCTTCTGAACTATGATGAATTTCTGTCACCAGAAGTCTGAATCAATGGCTTTCAGAGGGCTACATGAAAGCAACCTATGGCCAGAGGTTGTCCATGATCCAAAAGAGAGAACAAGTCTTTTTCTTGTTTTCCCACCCTCTCTATTTGTGTAGCCATAGGATTTTCCTATTTATGAACCCTTCACTGGGCCAGCTTTTAACATTGATTACATCCAGGACTTTGCATCAGTTCAGAGAAATAGATTAGGACTCCACTGTGCTTAAGGTGATTCAAAAATATCTCAGCTACAGCTTGGACTATAAACCACTTTCCCGGAATAATTTTTAGCAATTATTTCAAAAGGCTGAGTGGTCATTTTACCCATAATTCAAAGCAAACAACATTCTTGGATTTTAATTGGCTGGTTTGCTCTGTGGCCTATACTGAACAAGCTATCTCTACCAGAGCCTGCTTTTTCTATCCCTAACTGGTTAATAAATACAAATGTAAATCAACATTTTGGCCACAATGTAGGGGATACTGCTATATTTTAACTTGTCCTTGATGTGACTTCTGAATTTTTCCTTTCTAGACCTTTGTCTTCATGCTCCTCTAGTCAGATTGCTTTCTATTTTAGGACTGAAGAAAATTCCTTTATTTCTTTGTGTGGATATTTTATATTTTTGTTTTTCTTTTTTTGCTTTTGGCAACAGCCAAGGAACCACACATGAAGTCCATGGGGTTGGGCAAAAGTAAGAAAGAGCTATCTTTAAATCATCATTAAGATACTTTCCAAAGTGGGCTGTGCGCCACAGCTACATACCGGGAAACACTTTTAACTGAATAGACATGTACAAAACTCTTTGTTTATATTCTCTTCTGAATAAAGGCATTAAAATGTTTGCAAAACCCACACTGGCAACTATAACATGCAGTTTACTTATTTTAAATGTCATGAAGCGTGTGTCCACCCATTCAGTTCATAGGGTTTTAATACTTTGCTTTCTTTTTTTAAAAAAAATGAAGAGTTCATCTGTCTTCTTTTACTTGGAAATCATGGAAGAAGACTGGATCTGCTGGATATATATTCTGACCCAAGTTAGGAATTCATGTGGGTCATTAAGAAGAGAAAATTAAGTTTGAGTATGAAAAGACACTGATTTGAGCCCTAAATATACTGTGCTTTCTGCACTTTTATCAAATGCAGAAAAAAAAATCAGACTTGGACATACAACACTTTGCTATTATATCAAAGAAGAAATATATACAATATACTGTAGTGCAGAGGTGTCAAACTCAAGGCCTGCAGGCCGGATCTAAGCGGGGTGCTTAGATTGGGCCATGGGGCTGCCTTGGAAACAGCAAAGGACCAGCCCGTGGTGTCTCTGCCGGAGAAAAAGGAGCTTGAGAGGACTGCATGTGGTCCTTCCGGGCTCCGTTTTTGGCCGTGACGGCCTCCTGCAGCCCTTTGACAGTGAAAATGGAGCTGGAGGGGTGTCCATTTTTGCTGGCAGAGGGTTTCAGGAAGCCGTCGCAGCCAAAAATGGGGCCTCCACGAGTGACGTCAAGCTGGCCATGCCTACCCTAGCCATGCTGCCTGGCCCCCGAGATCAAACACAACCCTGATGAGGCCCTCAATGAAATCAAGTTTCATTGACACTCCTACTGTAGTGGTTACAATTGTAGAGAAAGCCTTGATATCAGCTGAGAAATGTGCTTGAGAAAAGCAGTTGGGTAGTCAATGGATGGAGTTTCAGCACGCTGCTCTTCCCAGTAATTAGAAGTAAAATACGATATGGAAAAAATGCTTAGTTTGAATACATTATAAAAATGTCTGGAAAAACATGGCAAAGACATATTGAACTTGAGGAAGACTCCACTGAAAAAACTACAGCTCCCTTTCCCCTTTCTTGATTTTTAGACAAGATAACACGGGAAAATTTGGCCTATTAAAGTCTTTTCAGTAATTTACTGTTGGCTATGAATCCTGTATTTAGCTAATAATGTCTATTGATTTGCCTCCTTTGATATGTAGCAAACCATCCCTGCCATTTGGGAATTCTGCTATGTGTGTCTGAATCGGATCCTGATTTTTACTCGTTTTTTAATTTTTACTTGTTCTTATTTATCTTGTTTCTTTTTTATTCATATTGTACTTTATTTTATTCTATTATGAACTGCTCAGAGTGGTTCTGAAGCCAGGCAGGGCCTGAACAGAATACACAATAATTATAATAATTTGTCCCAAATTCCTATTATTGGTTGCTTTTATGGCTTTAACATTTGTTTCACATTTTTACTTTTTTAAATTAGATGCCTTGCTCTTGTAGATTTTAAGAGGAAGGGAAATATAAACATACTAATAATAAATTTCAAATTGGCTTTCCTTTGTACAAGAGAACTGGAATTCTCCTCTTAGCAGGTACTATGGATATAGTCTGTAAGATATTTGAGGAAGGACCACATAAAGCTTTATGGATAAATACTTAAATGGGAAAGACGGTTTCCCTTTCCTCAAGAATTTGTAAGGTTTTTTTGTCTGCAGAATCTATATCTATTATTTTCATTACTTATCCCATCTCACAGTATTGCTGTGAATGGTGACCTTTTTAAAAATAAACCTAACATTATAAAGAAGCTTGTTTTGAGGAGGAATTCAAACAATTTTGTCTTGGGGGCAATTATGTGGTTTTAATCCTTGCTACAGTCCTTTCCATGTGGTTGAGTGAAGTATTCTATACCCATCCTTGAACTGGCAGAAAACCATACTGGTATGAAACATGCTATGCCTACTGCTAATCCTTTACCTGCCCATGTTGTTTCTGCCTGTAATCTGATTTTCCTCCCAGCTAGTGAATAGCAAAGGCTATCAGATTTCATATACTTTGAGGCTGTCCTAGGACTATACTTGAAAAGGGGAATAACATTAACACTGGTTCAGCTATGGAAGACTCAAGGGGGTCTCCCTCTTGGGTGGGGTACAAGATGAGGTCAATGTCATAAGGAAATAGCAGAAGACAGCTGTTGCCAAGGCAGGGAATGGGAAACTTGCCACCGCAAACTTGTGGCCAACGTGCTGTGGCCAAGTCGCCATGGCCAACTTGCCAAAGCCAACTCATCACAGGACAACTAGTTGCAGGACAATTTAATAATTCTATTTAATTATTTAAAATAAATAAAAAATAATTTAATTCTTGCTATTCAAATTTCATTCTGTCCCTCCTTTTGCATCCTTTCTTTAATGATTCTAGTCCACCATATCTTTGATATTAGTATAACTCTTGTCCCACAGCGAGTTGTCCCATGGTGAGATGGCTGTGGCGAGTTGTCCTGCAGTGAGTTGGCTGGGGTAGGTTGGTCATGGCAAGCTGGCTGTGGTGAATGGTCATGCTTGTATTATGGTTAGGTGCAAATCCAGGATGGCCCTTTATGTGTGATTTATGAGAGCTAAATCCAGGGGTGGGCTGCAGCATGGACGCAGAGGTTTGGGTGAACCTCTTGCTCTGAGCTTTGGCTGGGCCTGCCCACCCGCCCTTATCTTTAAGCTATCGTTAAATAACTCACCTTTCAGCCCCAGTTGCTCCGGTGAGCTCCGTGCCTCCCCTGCTGCACTCATCTGATCTGCTTTCTTCATCAGCTGCCTTCTGCTTCGCTCACACGAGCCCCAAGGTGAATGTGCATGTGCGACCAACGAACCTCTTGCTACAGCAAGAGCAGCCCACCTCTGGCTAGATCAAGATGTCCATTGCTTCACTTCCCTAGATCCAAGGATTCTAGGCATGCCTTTAAGCAAAATATACAGGATAACGTGAAATGGTGTTTTGACGTAATCTAACAATAACAGAGGGATATATTATTGTACACATGACATCTATAAAGCACTCTATGCAGCTGATTGATCTGAGATTGCACTTAAGTGCACATAGAAGAATAAAATATAAAACCCATTGGGGAAGGTCCTGGGAATGCGAAAAGGCTGTTTTAATTCCACTTTCTTTTTTTCATTCTGCTTATTCCTCAGTAACTAATGTAAACATTTGTTGAACTTATTTACCTGCTTTGCATCAAGTGTGCCTTGTAATTTATACCATATGCTTGTTATATAGTATGAGAAAACTTGTCTGTTCACCTAATATTTGCTGGTACCATTCTCTTTGCTTCTATTTCCAGCTTTCAAATCAGTGCAAGATTAATCAAACTCTCCTTTAAGCAGGGGAAGAAATGGCACAGATTATTTCAAACCTACTGTCTCCTCTCTGACCAATACACGGCAGTGGATATTAAGTACTTTCAATAGATTTCAATAGAAGTTAATTGTATTGTTAAATATTTTACCCATTGGAATTAAAGGCATATGAAGACCCCCATTAATTTTATACTACTATCTGAAGTCTGAGTATGTAACCAGAGTGATAAGCAATCCTATATAAGAAGGAAATTATCAGCAGGCTCAGGGTAATTGTAGAAGTAAAAACAATATTTAGGAAAAATAGCTTAAGGCAAAGACATCCCCTTCCCCAATAATTCAATATTGATTGACTAGCCATGGTACACATGGAATAGTGAATGTTAACAATGGTTAAAAGAAGTCAAAAGGAAAAGGAACCAGGGAAATGGATTGGAGAATCCAGGAGGAGGTAGCTAAAGGAGGAGATACACACATATACTGTATAAAAAGGGCAGAATTATCTTACTGGTTGTTTGCAGAGGTGTTATATTTTTAATCTCCCAAAAGATATAAGAGACATTTGCCCCGTAAATCAGTGATGACAGTTTCATCCACTTGGTAGTAGGGTATCTATCCATTCTAATTTCCTACCACCCAAAGAAGACGGAATAGAAGGCGTAGGATGGTTTCTGGCTGCTTTTGGAAAGATGGATTGGCATGTTAGGACTATTAGGATTATATTTGAAACAGGCACACTAGGAAGGAAGAAGAACATATCAGCAACTACAGAGGGAACACCTAGATTTGTAGAACTACATAGATTTTTTTAAAATAGCATTTTAATAAAACACATCTTTCGTTATACTCCAGTGCAATGAGGATTGAATGTTTTCAGCAGCTACCAAAGAAAAAGGAAATTAGAAGCTGGAAAGGTAACAGATGATCCTAGAAATATCCCAACATTCCTTGGAAAGAACTCGAGAGATGGCATAGTTGACTGGAAGTCAGAATGGGGATGATCCATACTACAATCTTTATTGAAAATTCTGGTAGCTAGATATTAAAACTCTATCTAACTGAAAACAAAGTCATAGGATTATTAAGAGCAGAGTAACTACATGGATTAGTGTACATGCTTAAAATATACAGATTTAGAGTAATAGTCTTCTATTGTAAAGGGTGGGGGGTGATATGGAATAGAGCATTAACAGTAATGGCAAACAGTTTATGGAGTTTTTGTGGTTGCAATGTTGACATTATTGATTCTACTTACTTTGATGCATAGCCCTTTGGAGGCTTTGGCCGAGGTCCTGGAAAAGATCATGTCATGCATCCTCTCCTGGGTCATAAATCCCCAAAGTCCCAGTGTTTACGAAAAAGCTGAGGGTGCTCAAAAGGGCCAAAAGATGGCTAGAACCCCGCTAAAGAAAGAATAAGAATGAATCTGACCAGAGATGGGTCACAGACATGGATCTGAGCCACAATTAATGCCTATCTTGTGGCAGTAAGAGCAGCAAAACATCACTATTTCTTTGCGTACATAGTGTCACCCAAGAGCCCTGTTCAAGATCATCTGGTCCCTCCTTGGAAAGAGGTGATTGGATGATCATTTACAGGGCCGTGTAGAGGAATTTGTTGAACACCTGACAGATAAAATCATTCATATCCATTCTCAGTTTGAGTCCAAGCATCGAGTAGGTCCATTGGAGATGCCTGAGGAACAAACTTGCCAGATTATCTGGAAATGGTTTGATCCTGTTGGACCTGAGAAAGTGGATAGGATCCTTGGAGCTATTAAGGCAACTACTTGCCTATCAGCTTCTTGTCCCTCCTGGGTGGTGAAAGCCTCTAGGATTAGGTGGGTCCAAGCAGTGATTAACACATTGTTACATAATGGAGTGTTTCAAGCACCATTTAATAAAGCCTTGGTATGCCCCTTCCTCAAGAAACCATCATTGGATCCATCCTTGCTCTCTCAATTTAATCAACCATGGTATTCTTTTGGCCTGGCTATGGGGTTTGGGGCTTGGCATTGCACTGGTTCAGCTCCTTTCTCCAAGACTGGCCCTAATCAGTGTTAACAGGGAGCGAGAGGTCCAGCCCACAGCTACTCCTTTGTGGGGTGCCACAGGGCTCGGTACTTCCTCTGCTCCTCTTTAACATCTACATGAAGCCACTGGGTGAGATCATCCCTCACCATGGGTTGAGATATCATCAGTATGCTGATGATACACAGCTTTACATCTCTAACTCTGGTGATCCAGGTGATGCTGTGACTGCCTTTTCTCAGGGCCTGGAGGCTGTAGGGGTCTGGATGTGGGATAACAGGCTTCAGCTGAACCCAGGCAAGATGGACTGGCTGTGGGTGCAAGGGACCCCAGGATCTGGTTATTTATCATTGTTAACTCTGGATGGGTTGCACTACCTAGACAGATCCAGTGTGCAACTTGAGGGGTCCTCCTAGACCAGGTGTGTCAAACTCGATTTCATTGAGGGCTGCATCAGGGTTGTGTTTGACCTCATGGGGATGGGTGGGCATGGCCAGGGTGGTCATGGCCAGCTTAACATCACTTGTATCAGGGGTGCCTGCAGAGGCCTCCTGCAGTGCTCTGCCAGCAAAAATGGAGCTCGGGTGTGTGTGTGGCCCTCCCGAGCTCCCTTTTCACTGGCAGAGGCACCATGGGCCGGTCCTTTGCTGTTTCCAGGGTAGCCCTGTGGGCCAGATCTAAGCACCCTGTGGGATGAATCTGGCCCGCAGGCCTTGAGTTTGACACACCTATCCTAGACTCATAGCTCTTGCTCAAAGAGCAGACGGTAGTCTTGTCTAGAACGATCTTTATGCAACTTCGTGTTGTGCACCAGTTGCACCCTTACCTAGATTGTGAGGCCCTGTGCACAGTCACTTATACCTTAGTCATCTCGTGAATGAATTACTGCAATGCATTCTACATGGGGCTAACCTTGAAAAGTATTTGAAAGCTGCAGTTGGTGCAGAATGCAGTGGTGTGCACAGTCCTGGAAGGGTATCAAACCTTGACTTTGCTATTTGGTCTGGGGCCCCAAGGGGGGAGTGTACTGCTGGAGGTGCCTGAGACCTCATCTCTGACCATCTGTCTCTTGGTACTGGTTTCAGTACAGTTTTAAAATCATAGTCTGTGTAGTTTTAATGTTTTAATTATTTTTTACTAATAACTTCCAAGCTTCCCCAAATCACCTTATAGAGGAGATGGGCGGCACAAAAATTTAGTAAATAAAATAAAATTAATCATGCCACTTTTAAAATTTGTGGGTTTTTTCTATTGTAAAAATGTTAAAAATAATTGAAGTTTTTTGTGTTTCTGGTTAGTAATATCAATATTGTTTTCCACTAAAGATCAAATCACATATAGTTTTTGCTAAGGGCTAAATTACAAATCTAGTTCCCAGACACTATAATTTTCTGTTTCATAATTGGAGAACTTAGCATGTGTTACCAAGATTGTTAGATTTTCTTTCCTCTGTGCTATTTTCTTATAAGTCAGTAAAACGAGTGCCTTTTTAAAGGGTATGGTTCAGTGATTTACAGTTACTAACACTGCACAGTTAGGAAATGGTTGGTATGTCTACTGAAAAATATGGCTCGAAGATGTGTTATTTGTATATATAAGTGCATTTTTTTCTTTTATCATAAAGTCTCACATGTTCAGTCTTCCCATTTTAAGAGGTAGTGATTACACCATGTTTGGTTTGGCAATAAAAATAGTAATGCTTCCACAATAGGATTAAATTTTGATGGCACAACACTTGAATCCTGAGGCAAATGATTTGTCCAAGCTTAATATGAAGTACTTAGGAGGTACTGTTTGATGTAAACACCAGTTCTAATAAAATGGTGCCTGAGGAACAGGACTTCAACTTGTAATACACTATTTGTGTTGGCTTCTAGATGCTCTGAATTCAGAGCCACTATGATAAAAGAAAGCAAAAATTCTCTCAATCTAAGATTTAAAAAAAGTTAAAATAAGGTGCAAGGCATCATCAGGTTGACCCAGGCTTTATTTTAATCACAGAAACATGAATTTCTGGACCTGATTCTTTCTCCTTATTTCTAATATGATTAACAAAGCAGCTTATTTATAACTACAGCTATGAAACAGTGGAAATGAGTGGAAGGAACAAACTCTACTTTCTATTCCATCATGCTGGACTCTTATAGAAAGTTCATTATGGAAATACTTTCCATAAACTATAATTGAGTATTTCCTGATGTTATGGAGTGGGTGGATAAGATTAGGTGTCACAATTACTGCTTGAATAAATAAAGGAAAAACAAGAACATTTTTGCTTCATTTTTTTCTTCATGTAGTGAGATTAAAACAAAACAAAAAACAGGGAGCATTCTAATATACAATGCCTCTCTGCCTGAAAATTAAACATTGTAAGAGGAACATTTCTATTTCATTAGTATAATTTAAGTTGGTATCAGATTTTTGTATTTGGAATATTTGTACTTTTAAAACTGCCGCTAGCAGTTCTCTTTCATATTGCTATTATGACTGTTTTATAAAGCAGCTAAACAAAGAGAGACTTAATTGTGCAATCCTGTCCACAATGATCCAGAAGCAACATTAAGTTGGCTCAATGGGAGTTACCTCTGAGTAAACCCTCCTAGGATTGCATCAATAATGTTTGCAAGCATTCAGCCTTGTATCATTGATTAGTTCAAGCGGATTTTGGAAACTACTGACAGAGAATATATTTCAGCAATGGAAAGGTTTCTGTTTACTCAGTTGTGTCAAAATCTTGTGCAGAAGGATGGAAGGAACGATGGAAGGAACTAAATTCCGTTGTGGAAATTCTCCCCAAATATCAGGATCTGGCTTCAGCTGAAAGTGCAGGCCTCGGGGAAAACAAGAAGAAGAAGACACACAGTTTAGGGTCTATCACTGTGCTCCTCTTTTGCCCGGGGCTGCCCATGCCCAGTGAGGACTTTATGAGGTAAAGAAGAACCACACAGCATTCTCCAACAGAAGGAGGCCAGAGTGAAGGAGGGCCTGTGTTTGATGTATGAGCTTTGGCTTGCCATTGTGAGTCACCCCAGCATTAGCTGCAGGCAAAACAAAAATCTTTTGTGATTAATTAGAAAAACTGGACAATTATGAATTGACTGCACACAAGCAGTCTAGAGCAATATAAATAGTAATGAAGTTGGCTCCATGTCTGAGATGAGCACATTGTGCGTTTATGAGTGATTACAAAAAAAAAAAAAAAAGGAAAGGGAATAATAAAAAGGGCTCCCTTTTTGGCAGTGTCAGTTTAAATAACATAATTTCTGCTCTCTGACTCCTTGTTTCATTTTTGTAATAAAAAAAGAGAGAACCCCAAGATTAGATTTGAAATGATAAAACTGAGTTTTCACAGACTTTTCTCAAAGCCTGGTTGTTCTCTTGAAGTCTGCTCTAACAATATACTTCATTTCAGTGACCATCCAAAATGATTGCAGCAGGAATTAATGAATGAGCCCAGTTGTATGTTGCTTGTGGGATACAAGTCTTGTTCCTTTGTGTTGTGTCTCTAGCTTTTGAGGGGCGGTGTTTGCCAGTGTAAGAGGCAGACATAAAAAATTCTGCAGTAGCTTTAGAAGAAATAAACCACAGCAGTAATTTTTGAGAGCCAGGCGGTCCAGTGACTAATACAGAGTGAGAAATGGAGCTTCAGATTTCAGCATATCCATCCATGTTCAGGGAGGTTTTTCCATATAAGTAGATAAGCAGGGCTGCTGAAAGTTAAAAAGACATTATTGGGAAACTGCTAGGGTTCAAGTGCTCTAGCAGGGCCCACCACAGATACTTGCCCTGGGGCTTTCTTAAAATATTTTAGTTTCTTTGCCCAATGCAACTTGATGTATCTGACTCTAAGGCATGGCGCTCATCTCCATTTAGTTGTCCGAATACAATTTCCCTAGTCATTTGATCAGCATGTTAAGTTAAATAACTGATCTTTAGACAATATGTGATTCCTTAGATGTTATAGCTCCATTAGCATAGTCCTCATAGGTGTAAGCAGAAAGAAACAGTTTGGCAATGTCTTCAGGATCATAGGTTTCTTAGTTATTGTTTACTTGCAGATATTTAATTATACAACTAGATAACATCATCAGTGCACTGATGATGTTACCTAGTTGGGTAATTAAACGTCTGCAAGCAAACAATCAAGGTCAGAGAGGACTCAACAGATCAACTATATGTTCTTTTCTCCTGAAGCACGTTTCTTAGTCTGGCAGTAAGGCCTCCCAATGGCAATTCACCAAAAGGGTCTTTAGTCACAACCATTTCAGTGTTGGAGTTGCCCTAAAAAGGGTATTCTTCCATGCACTTCATTTCTTTGCTACTCATTAAGAATACTATCTAAAAGCATTGGGGGTGACATGTGTTAAAAACAGTATGATAATAAAGAATTGATGAATGCATTTACTGTCTATCAGATAATTGCCCAGATCAGAGTAGGCAATATAACCATGACTCCAATTTTAGCACTCTGCAGCCTTTCAATAGTATTGACTTATGACAAAAGCATTTTCTCTCTCCACCAAAAACATAACGGCTAGAGAAGACAATGGAGGGGGGAAAAGAGCTGAATGAAAAGATAGACAATTTTGTAGAAATGAAGTGGATAAGTAAGGAGGATGGGTCAGATTGCATATAAAGTCAAGCCTTGTTTATGCCCATCTAAAATCCCACTATCCTATGCTATTGCAAAGAAGGCATCTGCACATAAGAAACTTTAGTGTCCAGTCTTTCCTCCATCAAGATACTGAAGGAGGGAAGCAGGAACAGCTGGAAGCTTGCTATGGGCAATTTTTACCATCCTTTGACAAATCTGATTGGATTCAACTGGGATTACAGTGTTGGAGCAGGTCATGGAGGGGAGGTAAATCTTAGCAATTGCTTGTCCTATTCATATAGCTTTTCAGTTTGTAGATCTCAAAGACATGGGGCAAGATGTGTGGAGGGATGAGACAGAGCCACCACCTGCTTGGTTAATCTTTGCCATCCGGATTAAATTGGCCATGCTGGGATTGGCTTCATGGTGAAATGAGATCATTGTCTCCTTGAGAGTGCACTGCATTTCCACTGCCCAAAGAAGACAGATACAAGACTGTTTTATGAAAAGACTTCGTATGTCTAAGAAGATTGCTATAATTATAGTGAAGCCTCATCTACAGCAACTACATATGAGAGAGGCCCTTTTCCCGTGTGCCTCTCAGTTATGGAATGCTTTCTGGGGTGGGGTAAGTTTGGCTTACACTCTCCAGCGTTTATGTTTTGCCAAAATTTAAATGTTAATTGATGTTAATATTTTAACTGATTTTACTGTCACAATTAATTTTAACTGTTGCAAAAAGGCAGAGTATAAATTTAATGAATAATAAAAATAAAAGCATGCTGTTCCTTCCACAATTAGTTACTATATGTTTAGATGAATGCCCAAATAAACTGATACATTCCCTTAATACTTTAGGAATGATTTCGTGTTAATGCAGTTCCTTTCATATATGACCAGTTCACACATAGGGATTGTTAAGTGTTGCTGAACTAGAACCCCCAATATCACTAATTATTTACCTTATTGATAGGGCTGCTGGGAATTATACTTCAACATCTGGCAATGTGATATATGAAACTTTACAGGGGAATCTTACACTGACATTTATTTCCAAATAAAAAGCTTTTATTAAAATATGTAAATTCAAATTTTATTTAGTGCATTGTTCTAAAAAGTAACCTTGCAGTGCAGTCTTGTCTTTACTTTTTCCAAAATAATTTTGTCTTAGTTTGAGAAATGTGTATTTAGGACCAAATCCCTAGATTACGATAGTCTTTATTGTCATCTAATGGTCATCCAGACTTTTGCATCGTAGACCTGAAAATCCTACATTTTTGTCCTTTGATTGCTAGCTGAAAGCTAAAATTACCACACAACACTTATGGTCAAAACGTTTGTCCAATTCTTACATCATATTAAGATAAAATGTAATTTGTTGCACAGTGGGTTGTGTCAACCCAACCATTATGCTTTGCAAATAAGAGTTATGGCTTTGTACATTGTGTGAATTCAGCTAACAGTAGTTCATTCAACAAAGTGTAGCTAAAATGATTAGCATTACATGGGACTGTGGAAATGATGTAGCCAAATGTTAAACTTAGAGTAAGAGTTCTGTGAATTTTTAAAATCTATACCTGTACCAAAGAAAATCAGAAGTCATTCTTTTTCTATTTTTCTTATTTTTTTCTTCTCTTCACTTTTCTTCTTTTATTTTTTTCTTTCCTGAGCTTTTTCTTTCCTTCAAATCTTTTTCTTTCTTTTAACTTTGAAAATCAATAACATTACAATAATAATAAAAACAAAGCTAAAGCAAACCATGGTTCAGCAAAGTGTAAACCTTGTCTGTCTTTAACATACTTTGGTCTTGCTACTCCTGGCTATAGTAACTGATTCACAGGAAAACTTCAGAGCCATAAATTCAGCATTTCAGTTGCTGAGTTATATTTTGATGATGTTCCTTCTGCATTTTAGAGAGAGTGTTTTTTAAAATAATATTCTTACTGAGACAATTTACTGTGTTAGCAGTTGAATTTATAGTTCCTACGTGCCTTTACACTGACACAGATGCAAAAGGTTACAACTGAAGCTAATATTTTAATGGGATGGGGCTACTCCACACTGGAGTTTCTTATTATTTCAC
Source organism: Oxyrhabdium leporinum (assembly GCA_032468155.1). Taxonomy (NCBI): domain Eukaryota; kingdom Metazoa; phylum Chordata; class Lepidosauria; order Squamata; family Cyclocoridae; genus Oxyrhabdium; species Oxyrhabdium leporinum. The sequence continues at coordinate 69,417 of JANHFL010001701.1, read as the reverse complement.
AATGTGGCCAGCCTTGTTTTCGGTATGGTCTGAAAGGCAGGTCTCCAAAGAGTGTCTAAATTCTTGAGCACATTCCTACCTAGCCATAAACAGGCCATCAGGCTGTTCCATGTAGGTGAAGAGTCTCAGCAAGATTGGTAGCCAAAAGACAAAAAATATGCCGAAGTGTGTGTCAAACATCCTTTTGTCATGGTGGGAAAACATTCTCCGCTTCCACTTCTCCGTCCCTTTGCCATCCTACTGTCTCACCCTCTCCTGCAGCCCCATTGTTTCCTTCTGTTATTCAAGACTCGCAGTCTCAGTGGTGAATCTGTTGACCATTCAGTAGTTTGAGTCGCTGCTAATTAAAAGTTCTCAACCTCTTGCCCGAAGGCCAGGCCAGAGCCAGTCAGAGAGGAGCCAGGTCCAAGCTGTTCAGGGACCAATCGATCAGCTGATTAACCCTTATTACTCATTGGCTGGAGCTGATTGCATCTCAGAAATGAAATCTTCTTTTGCCCGGAGGCACCAAGGCAAACGGTACTATCAACATTAGGCTGGTAGAGGAAGGGAAGCTTGTCTTTGCAGGACAGCTGATCATTTCTTTAAAAATATATTTATTAAGAAAGGGGAGGAAGAATCTATCCTTTTCTTTGACCACTTCCTTGTATTTTTCAATTTTGGGGTGGATGGACTTTACAAATTAATTTTATTATTGTTTATTATTAGGTTTTTTAAAAGTGTAAATAATGATAACTAATGGTAGCCATAGTGTTCAAGCGTTTTGCAAGCAGGAATTACCATAGAGATTCAAGGGATTGAATTGCTAGAATGGATAAGACATCTAGGTTGGAAAAACACTGACAATCAACATAGAAAATATTTAGCTATTTTAGTTCCATGATATAGAAATGTTTTACCATTAAAAGTAGCTGGATCTTTTTCTAAATACTTCTGGGATAACATATAAAACTTGGGGGAATAGGATATACAAATGATTAATAACTACATAGGATCATAGTTTCCTTTACTTATTCAAATATTATTTAAATTAGTAAAGGAACATTAATAGGGAAGAATAACCCAGTCTCCTACAAATAGAACCTCTGACATTAGTTTGAGACAAGTGTCTGCATACAATTGTACTTTTGCTGGATTTTAAACACAGTGCATCCAAATCCTAGTCAGTATTAAGTAGTAGTTAACATGCACACAACTGTTCTTGGGAAGATCTTTGTTGTGTAGTTATCTGCTTTGATATGCAAAAATACCTATGCTTAATAGACAGGATATAAAGAGATGACATGACTGCTGTCCATTGCTTGCATGGAGAATGTACTGATTTTATAATATCTAGGTTGAGCTGTTACTGGAATCTTTATGCATTATTTCTGACTGGGCTTAGGGCTTTCCTTTAAGCATCCGCCCAATGTAATTCTTGATTATCCTATACATGTATAAATAGATAATTAAGGAAGATTATGTAACCTTCCAGCTCTCTCAGTGTCAGGCTGCCCTGAACATCCTATCTACTGTACATATGTAATACTGGTAGCTTCACATATAAAGCAGGTTAGACTGACATTGCCAGAAGGTAGAGTTCCTATACTAAAAACAGGCTGGCAAATCAGGTGTGTGTGTGTGTGTGTTGGAGTCTTTTTTATGGTGGAATTGAAGCAGGTCCCCTCTTTATTACTTCTCAGGAAATGGTTTGAAATCCCCAAAATTTAGGGCTTGAGTGCTGTCCATATGATTGTTTACTCTTTCAGTGTCTGTAGATACATACAACATATACTATTTTTAAAAGGTTAATATAATTTGTGTTTTTAGTCACTTTGCAGAATAACATGGCCTTATCTAAGTAAGATTGCAAAAGTTAGATATTTTGAAACTATGGAAACTCATGTTCGTGGAAACGTTAGATTTTTTAAAATTAATTTCCTCAAGTGTCACAGTCTAGAGCTGTGTCTCTCAAATTCAGTAATTTTAAGATATGTGGGCTTGAGCTTCCAGAATTTCCCCTATTAGCATGCTTGCTGAGGGAAGTCCACACATTTTAAAGTTTCTGAGGTTGTGAAACACTGGTCTAGTAGTCATACTTATGTGATTTCTATGAAAAGGAAAAGCATTTTTCAGGGGTGTCAAACTGGCAGCCCACGGGCTGGATGCATCACACGCACGCCACACCCACCCTGGCTCCACAAAGGCAAAAAAATGTCACAATACGTCATGTGACATCACAACGCGATTGAGTTTAACACCTGTGCATTACAGCAAAACCCACAGGTGCGGAACAGAGGTAGATTGCAGAATCATCTCAGGGGTGGGCTTCAAAAATTTTAGCAACCTGTTCTCTGGGTGGGCATGGCTATAGTGGGTGTGGCCTAGTCGGCCTCCTGCACCATGGTGGGGGGACATTTTTGCCCTCCTGGGGCTCTGGAGGCTTTCCTTGAGCTTCCAGGAGGGTGAAAATGGCCCTCTGGAGGCCGGAAATGGGCCTTTTTCTGGCTTTCCCAAACTTCCGGGAGGTCCGTTTTTTACCCTCCCCGAGCCTCTGTGCAGACCCTGTACTTACCTGGGATTCAAAATGAGCCATATGGGGACTCCTG
>JANHFL010001701.1:55604-66729 GCA_032468155.1 Oxyrhabdium leporinum | reverse complement strand
CCCCCAAGCCAAGGGTGGGATTTACTGGTTCGCCGAACTGGCTATAAAGTTAGCTACCAGTTAGATACTGGTTCACCCGAACTGGGGCGAACTGGTAGCAGCGCACCCCTGAATCATCTTATACAATATGGGCTGCATTAATTGCAGTCTTCTTTATGTGTTTCCCCCAAAGAGGAAAAGCATTAAAGACAAAAAGATAGATGGCATTTTAGAAATTATCACTGTTCTGAATTAGAAATACAATGTATTTATCCATAATTGCAAAGATTGTGCACAGATTATCATTTCCTTGGTCACCCAGGGTAGACAATTTCAGGAGCTACACTCTCTGTTTATTTTTCTTTAAAATAGACTTGAACTTAGGTATTCCTTTGAAGAAAAGACACATTCAAGGAGAAGATACTCTATTAAGGTGGATGTTACTGGAAGATACTTTTTGAGGTTTTCTAGGATTTTTTTCCACTCACAGTTGACATTGCCAAAGATTAAATTATGTTCTTGATTTCTGTACTACCCCTGTAGGAAATTGGTTAGGAGTGATTCACTTGCACATCTGTCTTTTGTTAGACTGCAATGGGAGAGTACAGGAGAGCTTGCTAATGAATTGTGTTCTAGTGCATTATCCTTTTCCTATCTTGATCTTCTTAAGATGAATATTGGGCCATAATATATTGGGTATTTACATGTAAAACATAGCTATGGCTTTAGAATGCAAGCTGTATTAAACAACTCTGTATTGATCTCCTCCTACCTCCTTTGTAATTTCATTTTTACAATCATTCCTAGTTTTTTTTAATTAGCAACCTTTTTTTTTTACGAAGCATTCGGTATTCTTCCTATCAGAAAATTTAGCTAGGTGGAGAGACAGCTAGGAAAAAGCTGAGTGCCTCAGGAAAACAATTTCTACCTAAGATCACTGTCATATTATACTTTGCAGAGAATAGTTTTCTGTTTGAAACACTGGTAAACAATAATCTGTTTGAAGTCCGAGCCTGGTGGAAAGAACTCCAAGAAGCAGTAAGTGGTCTTGAAAAGAGCGAGCACATAGAAATAGTCTAATATTTTCCACCGTTGTAAGGAAATTGCATTTCTGTTTAAATATGATTATTTTTAATATATATCATATAGAAACTTTGAAACATATCTTTTTAAATGGTAGCCTGAAAGTTTTATGCAAATCCACATCTTTTTTTCTTAGTGTTTTGGATATTTACTGTGAGGAACTTAAGACACAGGGCAGCTGCCGTTAGTTTAGGGTAGGGGTGTCAAACTCAAGGCCCGTGGGCCTGATCTGGCCCATGGGGTGCTTAAATCTGGCCTGCGGGGCCGGCCTGGAAATAGCAAAGGACTTGCCTGCAGTGCCTCTGGCAACCAAAATGGGGCACAGGGGGCCCTCATGCAGCTTCCCAGCACCCAGCTTTGGCTGGCAGGGTGCTGCAGGAGGCGTCTGTCCCATCTCTCCCCCCCCCAGCTGGCCCATGGAGAAAAACTACAATGCTGATCCGGCCCTCGAAGAAATCCAGTTTGACACCCCTGGGTTAGGGGGATATAATTCAGAAGAAGAGACTGTGCTGCTCTCATATGGGCATTCCTGTACCCATGTTGCCATGTTGCTTACACAGCTTTTTTCCCTTGTCACAAAAGGGATGAAGATGGTTGGAAGTGAGATGCTGGTGGGCTTGCTAACATTTTTACATGCTCTTTCTGATCTGGGGAGCACTGATCAGTTCCATGGGAACATGGAGAGTAGCAATGTGGATACTGGCATGGTGTTGAGGTTTGATTGATTGACTGAGTCTTGGTGACTTATATAATGTATACTATGGCAAAAAACCCCACAACTATCTATGATTAGAATAAAACATATAACAATCATAAAACTTCAAATAGAAGAACAGCACTAACAAATAAAAAAACAAATATAAAGGCGCTAGAGATGACTCAGTGCATAAATGCAGTGGCAGCAATGGCAAAAAATCAATGGCTGCCAATTAGCTTCTGGGTAAAATTCTGGATGCTTCTTAGTACTTATAAAGGCTGAACTTTCTGAAAGACCATCTGTATCTGGTAGTTTCTGCCCATCTTCTACATTTGAACAGCATTGGTATATGCTAGGTCGCAATAATTAAACTTATCACCTGATGGGACCCAGGAAGCTGGTTTTCTTTGATGCAGCTCCTGTCCTCTGAAGCAACAACTTTCCAGAGATCCTTATAGCTCCAACATTTCCCTTGTTTTAATGGACTTTAAAAACATAACTCCCCACCCCCTCCCCAATCCTTGGCTGGGCAGGTGGTGAGTCTCTTATGGGACAAAGTATGTTAAGTTGGATATTGTATTGTTATTTCAGACCCACATAGCTCTTTCTCTGATGGTTCTATTTGGACTATTTCTATTGTAAATAGAAATACCTAAAATAACTATCGAGTCAGGCAGCTTTATGAATGTGATAAATAAACAAATGGAGGAGGATGTTCTATGAAACTTCCTGGGTATGGCTAGTCTAGAAAAAAAATAGGGTGTGGCTAGTCAAAAAAAAAGGACTAGGGGTGATATGATAGCAGTACTCCAGTATTTGAGGGGCTGCCACAAAGAAGAGAGGGTCAACTTATTTTCTAAAGCACCAGAGGGCAAAAAATGATGGATGGAAACTAATCAAGGAGAGAAGCAACCTGGAATTAAGGAGAAACTTCCTAATAGTGAGGACAATTAACCAGTGGAATGGCTTGCCTTCAGAAGTTGTGGGTGCTTCATCACTGGAGGTTTTTAAGATGAGAGTGGATAGCCACTTGTGTGAAGTGGTATAGGGTCTCCTGCTTGAGCACGGGGTTGGACTAGAAGACCTCCAAGGTCCCTTCCAGCTCTATTCTGAATTGAATTGAAATAATTCAAGTTTTAAATATTTTTTCTTAAACCCCGAAAAGAAGAGGCTAGCTCGATCTCGGTGTGGAGGCTATTCCGAAGCACTGGCCACAGAGAAGCAGTGCCTTCAGCCCCCTATTACCTCTTGGAAGTGTGTGGCTGTAATGTAGGTAGGTTCTTTCCACAAAATCGAAGGGAGCGGGCTGATGGATTTGAGGAGGAGGCCTGAAATGGGGCACTAGTGCTCTCAGATTGCAATGGTGTTCCTTCTGAGCTGGAATACCTTAATGCCTCTTCTCTGCAGGATACTGAATGATTAGAATCTGGCAGCTTTGCCACCGATCCAAAGCAATTTAAATCTGGTATCAGAGGTGGTTGCTACACCCTGTCTTTTGCTGGAGTCAGTCTGACTATGCCGTTCCAGCCAAGACAAAATGATTTCCTCATAATTCAGCAGGTGACACCAAACCACACCATTTTCAAAGACCCACTTGCCCTGTAACGGAAAGGCCTGTTTTTACATCCACATTCTCTTATTAAGCTGAAGTATTTTATTTAATGAGAGTGACTCATGCAAGGTGTTCCCATAAATCATTGGCTGGTTTACAAACTCAATAACTAGGCTTCCTGCTATAACTAGGCCGTGCACACCTTAAATTATTAACACACACCAAGGCCCTCAAGGCAGATCTTTGATGATGATGATATAAACACTGTTAAGGACAAGATGCTCTCTCAGCAAAAGATTATTGACTCTAATTACCACTACCACCATGGGGGAAGGGAGGAATAAAAGAAATCCAGTAAACTATGAAGGAAAACTTCATTCTTTGATTTAATGTGGCAAAGTTTTCTTTTAAAGCCATCCACCAAACTTTTGCCTGTTTGCTTGTTTTGTTTTTGCTTTCTTCTGCTGCTGTGCTTCATGATAGACTACAGTTGGCTATGCTTTAAAGGCAGATAGTTGTTCAGAAGGAAAAAAACACCAGATCCTTAAAGGAAAGCCCCACACAGCATGAGGGAATGTTCTGTTGATGCTGTATGTACATTCTTTGAAATGGATGGAAAAAGGCCAGAGGGAACAGAAAAGATGATAATATACTGGAAAGAATCCCAGCTTTAATTGTTTTCATGTATGTAATGTTATAAAAATGGCTGACACACCAATGTGCTTGACTACAATCAAACCAGAACTGCAGATCAACTCTTTTAAAAAAAGAGATGGTGGCTCCTATTGCATGCTCCCTCCCTCACTTTTTTGAAGGGGGGGGGGGGAAAGTTATATTCTTATTATAAGCCTGCAGAAAGGAACAGTCTACATGTTTACATGCTTTCCATTTAGTTCAGGTAAAAAACAGCAGAAGTTAACCGAAAAAAAGTCCTTTCCTCCTTTGGGCATCCAAGCCTTTGGTTCAGAAAGAGACAAAGTAAAGAAGGTAACTAACAATATAAATGGCCTATCTCTTTGCAGGAGCTTTGCCCTGTCCCTTCCTCACTACTCTGCCCCTCAGCACTGGCACACACTCATAATTATGTAACACTCATTAATGAAAAATTCCTATATCTAAGAATAAGTTGTCTGTACTGTAACTTGGTGTTGTGCTTGACTGAAAATGACTCCAGTGTTCATGTGTTCAGAAGATAGGCTGGTTATTGATAAAGCTAAGAGTATCTCCTGAGTGACATACAACATAATAAGCCTCTTCGTAACATTGTTTGTTTGGCCTAAAGAAAGGCCCACACACAGCTTCTGGTCAGTTGAAAGATTTTTCCAGAGAATGATGTTGGAATGAGCTGTTGTTCATTTGTGGAGAGGAATTTGGATGATGTTCCCAGAGTTACATTGCTTAATGTAATTCCTTCAGATAATAAACAGACTTTGAAACTATGTCTGCCATCCTAACAAGCCTACCACAAATGTTTGCTGGTTTCCTCCATATGGTTAGGGTGTTTTGTGCAGAAGGCTGTTGAGTAAGAAATAAACTGTGAATTCCTCTTTGAACTGATTGCTTCTCTTACAAAAAGGGCAGCCCATTTTAGTTTTCCCTACCAAAAAATGCAAGAATAAGCATTCCTTTCATCACCATAGGTTGTTTGCAATTAACAGATGATACCTTGACTTTGTTTAATGTAAATTTCATACTATGTTATATTTATTAATGGATGTTATCTAAATATTCATATAACAGTTCACTGGAGAAAATATAGATATAACATAGCATGATAAATAGCAGCTTCCATAACTGGGATAGGAGGTAAACAGGAGCAGGAGAATGAAATCTCTTTCCCCAGTGTCAGTATTTCAGTTAAAACGGAATAATTTTTTCCCAGCTTTAAAACTTTCAAAGTAAAACAAATATTTGCATATATAATCAAAGCTCTTCCATAATGTATTTGTCCCAAAGATGGAGTGGAGGAATGATTATATCAACTCAAAGGTCATCTGGACAGGAATTTCAGAAGCTGTCTTAAGAAACAGTTGGGCCCAACAAAGAGCTTGTGTTGTAGTGTGTCATTCCATATTGGAATATTCCTTTTCAGTAATAATGTGTTCCTTGACCTGCCTACAGCAAAAATATCCAGTTTGTAATGTCCACAATGGATTTTGCCATGCATAACTGTGCATTGCTGTCCAACCACCTAGCAGCCTTTTAGCCCATCCTAGCAGGTACCATCTCTGAGAATAATGTTTTCCTGCAAAATTGAACTAGAAACTGAAGAAGCTTCTAGAGATCAGAACTGATGGCATGTTATTTAATTTTGAAAATATATCACTGGATTTATACCTCACCTTAATGGTTTGAGAATCAAGATGGCTTATAGTACTAAAGAATATATAGAATGCAAGTAAATGGCACTGATGTAATCAAAATCCAAGTATAAATCAAGCACTAAAAGAAATGAACAATAACACCAACAACAAAATAATCAGAAGAAAATATATGCTTTTACCAACTTTCTAAATACAAGGGGGGGGGGTAGCTTATCTTCCTAGGATAGGAGTTTTCAAAGTATAGTGGTGACCTCTCCAAGATCAAGAGTAATTTAGAGAAAAATCACATTATTTGAAAATTCAGTTAACTTTGCACAGGTAAAATAGGAGAACTGCCAAGACATTATTTAGGCTTTGTTCCTTACTTTATCTGCAAAAGCCCAAGGAAGCAATTGCATTACAGGTAGTATCCAGCTTATAACCATTTGTTAGCAGTAGCAATAGCACTTAGACTTACATACCGCTTCACAGTGTTTTACAGCCCTAAGCAGTTTACAGAATCAGCATCAGATTGTCCCCAACAATCTGGGTCCTCATTTTACCCACCTCGGAAGGGTGGAAGGCTGAGTCAACCTTGAGCCTGGTGAGACCTGAACTGCCAAATTGAAGACAGCTGGCAGTCAGCAGAAGTAGCCTGCAGTACTGCATTCTAACTACTGTGCCACCACAGCTCATCATGTAATTATTTGAAGTTACAATGGCTCTGAAAAAAAAGTGAGATATGGATTGGTCGACACACTGATGACTGGGGAAGTGCCCCTGTGGTCACATGATCACGAGCAGCCACTTATGACTGTTGCAGTAGCCCTGTGGTCACATGAGTACCCCTGCAGCTATCATGTGTTTATGAGGTTGCAAAGTCCTGGAGTCATGTGATCGCCATTTGTGACCTTCCCAACCAACTTCTTTAGGGAGTGAATTTTGCTTAGGAGGAAAATGGAAGAGGGCTGTTTCCTACATACCAGATGGAAAAAAATCTGACAATGGAGATATATCTATAGAAGGGTGCTTCTTGCTGGACAATAGAGATTCATAGTGGAACACGTAGTCCTTTAGGTACAGGCTCTGAGAGGTTTAGGGCTTTATAGGCTAATGTTAATACTTCAAATTTTGTGTAGTAAGCAACTGGCAACCACTTTGAATATTTTGGTATAAGAATATTTTCTCTATATATTGCTCTGGTCAGCAGCTTAGCTGCTGCATTTTACAAAAATGGCCATTTCTGGACAGTTTTCAAGAGTAGCCTTACAAATAATGCATTTCAGTGCAAAATAGTTGGCTCAGAAAAGGTCACAACTGGTGAACTAACCATATGTATGAACACTACTTGAGAGTTTAGAGACAACTATTAATTAAGAAGCACTGCCAAACAAGCATTGGAATCAAGATAGAAAGTTGTGAACCTAGATATCAAATAGCAGTTCTCTAACACTCCTTTGGCAGGAAAGAACTGTTAGAATTTCAGAAGTTGTATGGTCAGATCAAAGTAATTATGGAGATGCCAAGGCCATTGGATGATAAAAAGGGTAAAAAGGAGTCTGCAAATAGGCCACAATCCTCAAAATCCTCAATCAGCAGGGGTCCAATATTTGATGTATTTCAGCCAAAAGCACCACATATGTTACATTGCCATGCTTTAAAAGGAAGTTGTGGAGCAGTAATGATGGAGAAAGCAGCTATAGCTTTTTCTAGTATAGCAATGATTGAACTAAAAGAAGATATGTTTAAATTGAAAGGGAATTATTAGTGGTATTGCTTGGAGTGAGATGGTCCAGTTTGCTCACTGCTGATCATAAACAATTAGAGGTCAAAATGAAGACACTCTTAATTAACAGCCCTAAGAGGCTACAGTGCATGATAATTAGATTTCAAGACTTTGAAATAAACGTGAAGCACTATGTACAGAAATTCTGTGCACACATCCGAAACATTAAGCAGAATATAATATTCTGTACAAGAATTGTAGAATAGACAATTCAGATAATTAATATAAAACAAGATTTCTCATTTCTGAAAAATGAAAGCTATAAGCCGAAGTGGAGAACAAGCTGGTGTGCTTTTGGCAGTTTCAGAAACCATCCTAAAGGGATGGCAATAGGATAAGACAAAATGCATATTACCAGATGCAGGATAAATGTTGTACTAAAGCCGTACAAAGCATTGAAAGAAGTGCTTTGTAAAGCATATTGACACAGGGAACATACCCTTCCTCAAAATGCTGAGACAGCTATATTCTTCAGAAAGCTTGGCATGGCTGTCTTCAGCACATTCCCAGGATTGTACTTTGCCAGAGGTCTACAGGCAAGCACACTGGGAAGGCCCATGAACCAGGATATGAAGAGGACTGCTTGTACCAAAATATCTCTTTGAATGCCTTGCACTATATTATACAGTACTTTTGATTTTGTTTAAGAGAGAGAGAGAGAGAGAGAGAGAGTAAATGATCCCAGCAGTTCTGATTTCAAAAACAGATTTCATATTTCACATCTGGGATAGAACAGATTCATGACAGAAACTAGAATGCTTGTCTGTCTGTTTGACTCAAAGAACCACTTGAAATCATATAAGGCAGAGGTCTCCAACCCCGGACCATGAGCTGTTCAGAACTGGGTCGCCTGAAGCTGTGGGTGGGTAGCGTGCATATCCCCACTTATGTGAGCGTTGGGTAAATGTGTGTACATGCACTCCATTTGTGCAAGTGGCATGCATGTATGCACACTGCTCGTGCAAATAGAATTGCACATGCATGCATGCTTGCCTGCCACTCACATGCAACCATCCCCTCTCCTCTCCCTGTTGGTCTGCAAAGCTGGAAAGGCTGGGGAACCCTAATAAAAGGAACAGTGTGAGATATCCCAAAATAAACAATACAAAAATACATTAAATTCCTCCTAGCAATGGAGAAGGTAGAAATAAAAATTTTCAATATCTATAATAAAGATTATGAAGTCAAGAAAAGACTAGATAGCCGTTTTGGGGATGTGGTTTATTTAGAAAATCCTGTAGGCCAGGATTGTGATTGGGAAGCATAAGACTCATTTTGCAAGGAATAGAATATCCGAATAGAATATTGACTTAGCAATCACAATAGAGGCAGGAATTTTCATTGCTAAACAAAGTGATTTTTAAGTGAGTTGTGCATGATTTTATGACCTTATGAGGAAGGAAGGAGGAGGGAGGAAAGAAGAAAGAGGAAGGGAAGAAAGGAAGGGATAGAAAGAGGGAGAGAAGAATGGGGAGTAAGGAAGACAAGAAGGAGGAAGGAAGGAAGAGGGAAGGAGGGAGCTAGAGAAGGAAGCAAGGAACGAAAAAGGTGGAACAGAGAGAAAGGAAAAGAAAGGAAAGGAAAGGAAGGCAGTGAAAGGGACTGGGAAAGGAAGGGAGGAAATAACTGGGAAGAAGGAAGAGGGATGGAGGAAGGAAGGGAGAAAGAAGAAAAGAAGAAGGAGGAAGGAAGGAGGGAAGATTTTTTCACTGCCAGCTTGCCACAAGAAAACTCAGTGGTGAAGCTGACAGGAAGTTGGAAGCCACTCCGGCTCCCACTGATTTTTTTTTGCTTGGCTCTGGTCATTATGTTTCTCTGTTTAGGTAAGGAAATATCTCTGAAACTATAACCCAATAAGTCACAGGTTGTCTAGTGATAACTAAGAATGGTCAGCATTTAATTCTGTGCCTGCCATTTGATGTTAAAAATCTGTTTATCCCTATTTTGAGAAAGATGGGTTTAATATAGCAGTCCATTATCCTAGCCACACACAAAAGATTTATACAAATAACTTCTATTATATTATCAGAAATTATGAAGGCATTCTCCACACATTAAAAAGGTTCCACTCTATTTACAACATGTATATGTATTGTATGTATATATGTTTATATATGTGTAAAACATGGCCATTAGATATGTATATTCAGAATTCAAGAACCAGAATGCTCAATAGTAAAACAAGCCTCTAACAGCCCATATTAATGAAATGTTACAGTTAAGATTTTAATCACATACAAGTCAGAAAATTCTCAGTTCCCATAGCAACCTTAATCCTGTTTCCTTTGTTTCTGTTTTACCATAGAACCATTTCATATACGTACATGAGAGAAACAAAGTGCATAACCACTTAAAGACATCCAAACTCAATATTTACATTCAATCATGAATACTGGATTTATATTATGTTGTTATTCATTATTGAGTAAAATCTTTGTTTTCTAGTAGATACTCCACTAAGTTTCTTAGTGACTAAATAGAATTTTGATATAAATGAATGAAATCCAAATACTATATGCATGAAATAATATGCTAGGTAGCAACAGTAATTACCATGTTCTCAATAAAATATTACAAATGTTGATCGGAAATATATGTTGTTCTTAATGATGAATAGTAGACTTTCTGTGTAGTTAAATATGTTATTAAATTATTAAATACAGAAAAGAGTTTATCAAACTAGTACCTTACAGGTGCGTTGGACTAAATCCTCTATTACTGGGTGTGTGGACTGGATGTGTTGAGATTTATACTCCACAAACTGGCGTGCCAGGTTGAGGAGGACTGTTAAAAATTGATATGCACTCGCTCAAACATGGAACGCTACAGATCAATGGTGAAGAATGTTGAAACAGTAGTTCACAGCAGTGGTGGGTTTCAAATAATTTCACCACCAATTCGCCAAAAATGTGAGCACAAATGAGCGTGCGGCTTCCGTGCATGTGTGTATGTGTGGCTTCCGTCATGTGGTGAGGCTCGACCGAGCAGCCTTTCGGAACCTGCTTCCTTCCATCTCTGCTCTCCATGGCAGCAGCTGCTTCTCTCCGCACTGCTGGGAGAGCGTCTTGTGCAATTTAGAAGCTGTGAGCCACCACTTTCCTCTAAGTCCCATCCGGAAAGCGCTGCGGCACAGAGAAGCAGCAGCCATGTTGAATGCTGTTGCTCTCCCAACAAGAGCAGCAGTGGAGAGAAGCATCTGCCAACCCGGAGAGCACATGGAGCATTTTCGCGAGCGACCAAGGCTCGGCAAGGGACGGAAGAAGCGACTGCAAGATCTCCGCTGCAACGCTTTCCAGATGGGACTTCTTACAGGTAAAAAGAAACGACCGGTCCATTCCCAAACCGCTTTGACCCTCCTGTGCCCATGCTGCCCCCCGCAGTCCTTCGGCCTAGTGCAGCAGCCACAGGCCGAATAAATTGCTTCGGCCCGGGGGGGCATAGTTTGAGGCCAGAGGGGGGCAGCGACATGTGGGCGGAGGCCCAGGGCAAGGCTGAAGTGGGGAAATGACATGTTCCTTGACCCAGCCGAGGTGGGTGGAGGCTCCGGGGCAAGGCTGGAGTGGGGGAATGGTGTGTTCTCCGCCCCAGCCGAGGCAAATGGCAAGCGAGTGGAGGCTCCGGGGCAAGGCCAGAGCTGGGGAATGGTGTGTCCCTGGGCCCCGACCCAAGGCGTAGGGAGAACAGTGGCATGCTTACCTTTGGTGAGCAGAGCAGGAGAAGCATGG